>APFE031061564.1:17953-50769 GCA_000404065.3 Pinus taeda | reverse complement strand
CTTATATGGGGTACAATAGTAACAATATGGGCACTATGTGGGTACATCAATATAATAAGTGGGTTGTACTAATAACAGTAAGGGTTACACTAGTAGTATAGGGGCCTAACATACAATGAATTCAATTTGACTCAATTCAAGACTTGGGTGTCGGTTTCAACCGAGAATGCACCCTTACAATTCAATGTGATTTGAGTTTGATTACAAGTTCAACAATGTTGATGTAAACTGTTCGTTGAAACGTTGAAGTTTACAGATTCATTAACTTGAATGTAGTGATGTAGACTTTTCTTTGAAATACTGGAGTTTGCAGATTCATGAACTTGATTGTATTGAGTGAATTTGTTTGTTGAGGTAGAATGTCGATGTTGAAAACTTTAATGAGTTGTTGTATGTGTGATCTTGATTATCCTTCCTTGAAGCTATTTTGTTACAAGTGTTGTGCTTTCTTTATGAATGTGATATTAGATGAAATTATTGATGTGTCACAACTAGACACAGATCAAAAAGCAAAAACATGAAGTCATAAAACACATGCGCCATCAAACACACACAGTGTACCTTAGATCCCCTTATTCAATTTCGGGCGGATCTAGGACACAATCACCACAAATAATGTCTTTATTGAGTATTAAGGTCATCAATCTTTCATCTTTTACATCTTTACCACGGAAGCTTTCTCAAACAATGAGAATCCGAAGTTCGCAAATTTTGGAAGCTAATGCGTTCAAAAACTAACTCAACCTCCTACATCAATCAGTTCTCCTTTGAAAAATCTTTCACTTCAAAGATTTCAAAAACTAAAGCAGCATTTCTCATCTCTCATCATATTCACCATTAATTCTCTCTTCGTCCCAAATATAATTCTCCACTAAATCTATCCCATTAAAGTTCATGAAAACATTAAGTGTTAAACTTCATTCTCACCCCACTCATTCTCTCACGTAATGTGAAAATTAATTCACTTACATGTAATTTCTTCCCCACATTCAAAATTAAATGATATTTATGTTGTTTCCAATCACGCAATCTCCACGTACATCATGTAGAAATACAGTGACTTCCTCGAGAAGAGAATATCACTGATCGACAAAGGGCATGATCTCTTGAATTTTGATTTTTCTCCAACACGAGCTCCTCTTTGCAACTGTCAAATGTGTCAGAGTTTCTAATATTCTCCGAATATGTGCCAAGATATCAATGAAACATGAAATTATCAAACAAAATAACCTCTGAAGAATTGAAACATCACTTCCCATAAATACCAAATATTTTACTCACCCTTATTCATAGCCATGAAAGAAGATATGCCGCTGTATAATTGAACTCAAAATCTGACTCCAATTCTATACGACTCCGGTCAACAGAATTTGTTTGTGAGGGCTAGAGTTTGTATAATGACGACATCCTCAATCTCTTCGGATTTCTATTCGACCAGCACAAGTCTTCACACACGTTGGCGACGATGACAACCTTCACATTTGAACTTTGTACAATAGGTATTGTTCTGAGCAATCTTCACAACAGTCCAAAGCAGCTTACTCAATGCAAGAACCCAACACAATTTTGGTCAATGCAGCTCAACATAAATACCACTTTTAACACAGACCTCTACAATTCTGCTGACTCCTCGGGGTCAAAATTATACAATCCAGTGTTATAAGAACCTCCGCGACTTCACAGCTTCTCCAAATTCATTATGAGGCCGTGTTTGCTCCAGAATTGCCTCCACTTATTCCACTGATGGTGACAACTCGATCTAAGAATGTTGAACGGTTTCTATTTCGAATTGAAAGGGACGCAATATATTCGTTCTTGAGGGAGTTAGCCCTGATTGGTTCTCATAGAAGTAAAGCAACAAGACCAGTAGCACAACAACTTCTGCCTTTAATGGACTATGATTCATGCCTCCATGCCTTCAAGCAGTGGCTCTGCGCATCATTCGCCACACAGGTTCTCAAACGAATTCATGTATCTAGTAGTGTCATCATAAGCTCGGGTAGGATCCTCTACAGTGGCTATACAATGGTTCTTCTGTGCGGTTGGCTTAGTTTTTGGCTTCTGCTGGCTTCACGTTGGCTTTGCTGGCTTCTTTGTGCTTGTACGATACCGAAATATAAGCATTTTCCAACATTAAGCTAGGCTGGAGGGAGTAGATCATGCTTGACTGGTCCCAGGGAAGGAGATTCGCATTTCTGAAATTGCCTTTAAGATCTTCAAGATCCGTTGTGTATTCAGTTTCTACACGGTGGTGGATGAGAATGCCGAGAATCCAGCAGGGAATTCTCACGATTGGGATAAAGCGAGTGGATCTTCAAATCAACGTATCCGATGGTATATTCTGAAATGAATCTCATCTACGGTCTTCCATAACGCTGAACACTGATTTTCTTAAACCGTCGAGGGTTTTATGGTCCTGAGCTCCAATTCGGCAAGGATGTGGCAAAGAGTCGCCCGAAACATATGTTCCTATTCGACAGTCAATACGATTCCATCATATCACAATGATCTGATTCTCTGCAGATCGACCTCTTTAGGCACTTCGTCGATGGGAGGCAGCGGTTCTTAAGTTCAGTCTATCCTTTCCACACAAGGTATGTCTAGTGGAATAAGCAAAGGATAAAATCTTCAAAAATTCTGCCACAGTTAATCAGCAACCAGACTCAATTGCTCGCACGGTCATATTATTCTCCTATTTCCCTCACAGGCTCATATAGCTCTGATACCACATAATACATATTAAAACAACTCAGACAAATATATAAAACCAGACACAAAATATATTGGTGGAAAAAGGCAGAAGCTTCATGCTTCCTCACGTATTCACTCTCATCATTATCAAAAAAAATTGAATATAATGTTACAAATAAATAGATGAGAGATAGTGTTCTCAAGATAGTGTGTTCTATCTTGGACACTTTTGGTTGAGATAATTTCTCACCAGACACACACCAATATAGTAGTTACCTAAACTAACTCCTGTCTTAGAGGAACAACCCAAGAGTTAGGCACAAATTCCTAACTTGGAATATTTAATTAATTAATTTATTTTTGGATTTATTATTGTTTTTTATGAGAGAGGCTAACATATTTCAACCAAATTTAAGAAGGAAACCAAAAAGCAGAAGTCTATTAATCCTGAAATAATGTCAAAATGCCAAACATTATGAAAGTGGGTTATGGAGCAATTTAAAATCAAATCTGATTTGGTGAGATATTTTCTTCATAAATAAATCATTGAAGATCATCCATTTCCACCATTTCTCAAGGCAAAAGTCGAATTTGTGAAGTGGAGGGCAGAAGATGCGTTTGAAGGGTTGATTGACAAGCTTGAGGGTGCGCGCAACGCATTGAGTGCACGCGGCGCACTGGGATCCACTGGCTAGTGTAAATTTGCATGCGTGCGACACATAGGGAGCCCGATACACACTGGGTGATGAGCGCGGTGCACTCAGTTTGTAGCCCGAAACTTGTTTGCAAATTCATCAAGTCGCCCAAACTTCCCATAAATTTGCCAGGTAGGCCCTCGTCCACTGCAATTGTTTTGTATTTAATGGTGAAATGTGAATGGTTCATGGCTCATGCCCATTGAAACAAGACTTTGAAAAACCTCCCTTTTGCCAATAATAAATATTGCATAGGGTTTTGAAAACAGTGTTGTCACCAAGGTCTACCCTTTTCCTCACTTCCCGCTGTCCCCCATTCCCAAAGTAACTCATCAAATTTCCTCATTAATCCTATCATATGATCCCTAAACCCCTAATCCCTTACCCCTATGGAAACTCCTTAAAAACTATTCAATATCCCCCGAAATCCTAAACCCTGTTTCCATATGTATACATTTTCCCTTCCTTACCCAATTACATTTTATTTCAAAGTCCCTAATTCCCTGATTATTTCCCTTTCCTAATATTCCCTTGTACATTTGTTTTTTCCCCTTGGTCACAACATTGTTAGAGAAAAAAGCAGTTCACATTCAATCACACACACAGTTTCATTCAGAGCAGTTTTATATCAATATACATATTGTAGACATCTTGTTTTCAAAGTCATGTCAGAGACAGATTCAGTTTATGAGCAGGCGTATGACAGTGATTCTACAGCTGAGGGTAATGTGCCATGGAGGTCTCACAAAAGTGGCAAAGGTGGTCAGCATGTCAGGGAGGAGCCTACTTCTTTGGCTCAATTGTAGGCTTGCCCGCTTGCAATGGATTGTTTTCAGCGTTGGTCATGTTCCCAATACTGTGAGATGATCTCAAAAACCCAACATCATTGTGAACTAGTTCGTTTATTTGTTCTACATTTACATGATGGCCATGTAATCCTCGCCGGAGTAAATTTTACTTTGTCACCAGAGACTATTGCTCAGGTCACCAAGATACCAAATATAGGAGAGGAATGGAACAAATGCCAACAGTTAGACAAATTCTACTATAAGCCATACATCAAACCTGGGTATATCAGACACCTGAGCACGGTTTTTCCTTTCAGATTCCTGAGGGATGAGTTTGCACCCTTGATGAAACTCATCATTTGGTATTTCAGTTGCGAGGGCAGATTCTCGCGTCTCTATGCGTACCATGTGTGTTTGTTGATGTTTCAAGAAAAGAGATAATTACCGCATCCGTGGCTTGTCGAGTAGGAATCGCTTCAATCCATTTTGTGAAGTAGTCTGTGGCTGTCAATATCCATCTATGTTGTCCTGAAGATGATGGATGGATTTCCCCGATGAATCCAATCCCCACTGCTGAAAAGGTGCACTAACTTCAATTGGTTTGAGAGGCAAAGGCTGTAGTTTCTGCTTCCCTTCGAAAATTTGGCATTCGTGACAATTCTTAACAGCCTTATACACATTTAAAAACAACGTAGGCCAATAATAACTTGCCCTGAGAATCTTATTCGCTGTGGTTTTGCAAAATATATGGCCTCCGCAGTCTCCTCTATGAAATTCTTCCACAACTCTTTTTGCTTCCTCCTATACCAAACAATTCAATAACATTCCACCAGGGTCTTTCCAATACAATGCAGAATTTAGTATGAAGAATTTTGCAGCTTTCAATTTCAATGTTCTACTCTTATTTCTAGGCATTCCGGGAGGTGAAGACAAATTCCGAAGTACATATAAAATGTCAGCATACCAAGGGGAAGAAAGAAACATATCAGATACCTTAACTGATGAACTCTCCTCATCTTCATCAGACATGGTAAAAATCAAATTTATATCTAGAACCTGCAGATTTGTTTCAGCCATGAGCTTGGCAAGTCCTTTTCCTTTGATCAGCTTGGTTGGTTTAATCTCCACATCGTATTCTAACAACGCAGCGATCCATTTACCCCGTCTTCCTACTGGATCTGCCTGTACCAAAACGTCTTTAACTACTGCGTTAGGAACATATGCTATAATGTGGGAATGTAGTATATACACACGGAAATCTTTCAAGGCCTTTACAAGTGCAAGTGCTTGTTTCTCAATAATATTGTACTTCAATGCTCCATCCCTTATAATCCAACTGAAAAGGTAATGGGCTTCTCAACTCCGTCTCTTTTCTGCATTAAAACAACTACCAAAGTGTGCTCAGAAGAAAACGAAAACAAAATAAAGTCCTTCGTGTAGTTCGGACTGATTAAAATAGGAGCTGAAGAAAGATCTAACTTCACTAAATTGAATGATTTCACCGCCTCTTCTTTCCACTTTAACTTACTTTCCTTTTTCATCATATTCGTGATTTCTCTAAGATACTCAACAAGATTTGGAATGAAACGATGCAGAAAATTCATTTTACCATTAAAGGACTGTATTTCTTTCTTATTCCGAGGCTGTTCAATTTGTTGGATGGCTTCAACACGTGCAGGGTCAACACGAATGCCATCTTTCGATATGATGTGGCCAAGGAGCTTGCCCTCATTCATGGCAAAAATACTCTTTTTCAGATTCAGCGAAATGCCATATTTTCTACACTTTTGAAAAACAACTTTCAAATGATATAAATGTTCTTCATCAGAATTTGAAAACACAGTTAAATCATCAAGGTAAACAACCAAAAATACATCTTTCTCGTTGGCGAAAGCCATGTCCATTGCACGCTGAAAGGTTGCTCCTGCATTCTTCAAACCAAACGGCATTTTTGCATAATGAAACGTTCCCCACAGAGTGGTAAACGCAGTTTTGTCACGATCATCTTCATGCACTAAAATTTGATTATATCCTCAATAACCATCGAGTAGTGACATCCTTGATGCTCCAACTACTTGCTGCAATATGTGGTTCCTTTTTGGCAGCGGATAATTGTCTTTTAATGATACCTTATTCAAATTTCTGAAGTCGATACATAAACGGATCTCACCTGTTTTCTTTCTCACGGGCACCAAATTTGATATCCAATATGAAAATCAGATAGGCACAATGATTCCTTACTTATACAATCTGTTTACCTCTTTTTTAATCGATGGTAGCAGCTTTGGATTGATTCTCCTCAACTTTTGACGAAAAGGCTTCTGATTTGATTTAATGGGGATAGTATGCTGAATGATATTAGTGTCATATGTTTTTAAATCTGAGTAATCCCACGCAAAAGCATCAGAAAATAAAGGCAACAACTTCACATACTCTGCCTTTACCTTTGGTGACAATGACTTTGATAATTTTATCATCTTGGGATTCTCAGATGTCCCAATATTTACCTCTTCAACACCTTTTTCAGTTGGCCTCAATGTTGGTTTACGGGCTACATCATCTTGATCAAAGAGTTCCTCCAAAGGAATCAATCCCTTAGGAATGATGTTATCTTTAAGTTGCAGTACTTCCATTTGATTTATTTGTATATCATCACTACCATCATCAAGTTCTGTATCTATGGAGGTGTCTTTGAACTTACCCTTATTTTGCATAAAATGATTAATCTCCTTGTCATCCTGAAAGACTTGCCAACATCGATGATTGTCTGGAACGGTGGGACGATGTTTCACATGAATCTCAAACTTGTTGCTGGAATTCATCAGAATTTTTAAGTTGCTTGCTGCCTTAGCAAGTCCATCAACAACACCATTTTGTATGCGAGGCGCACATGTCAAGTTATGATCAGAAAATAACTTCAGAATATCTAAGACTGCATTACGGTAAGCTCTCATGCGAGGATGCTTGGCCTGAAACTCACCCTTAACCTACTTTATCACCAACTCTAAATCACCATAGACTGCAATCCTTTTCGCTTTCAGCTTTCTAAGAATTTTAAGGCCAGCAATTAGAGCCTCATATTCAGCTTCATTATTAGAACAGTCAAATGCTAGCTTGTACGAACACACTCTCATTTTGCTTGGAACCTTATCCGTAGCAGAAAATGGACTACAAATCCAAACACCAATTCCAACACCATCACTACCTAATGCGCCATCAAAATCCATGGTCCAAAGACCATATTCATCGTCCTCTAAATGCTAAAATTGCACCAACTCTGTTTTTCCTGTTTGCTGCCGATTGTCTTTAGCTGATTGCCCCATAGTAGTTTGCTTTTCTCTTCTTTCTCTTTGCAGAACTTCTCTAAAATTCTCAGTGATTTCTAGTATATCTTCCGCCTGAACTAATTGACTATCAATATCATTTAGACTATCAACAAACAACACAAACGACTCTAAGTCGGTATGTACATAATTTACAGGATGATTGATTGGATTTTCTTTGTTGGTTATCATGTATTTCATCTTCTGCTCTCGATATAAATTTCTCATTTGACCAAAGACTGGAATTGTTGCGTAAGAGAAATCTTACTGTAGTGTACCTTTCAATTTTGCCCCCCAAGATCTTGAAAGGAACATCCCAAATCGCGGAGGAATGTCCACCACAACCACATCCATCAAGACATTATTCGCTGGAATTTGGTATAAGCTAAAAACCAAATATTTGATGAGTTCGATACACCTCACACGACTGGAATCAAATGAATACAAATCATGATATTTCTTTGTAATGTCTAGTCCCAGCTTTTCCATGATCGCCTTTGGCATCAAATTGTGCAAGGCACCCGAATCGAACATGGCATTGTGAAATACATATTCATGAAACCTCAAACTGATATAAAAGGGAGGAACATCACTGTCAGGGGACTCACCATCTAATGCCTGCCGAAATATCAATTATAGCTAATCGTATTCTACATTTACTATGTCAAACATTGGATCAAAATTCAGAATTTTGGAGACTTGACCACGGTAGCTGTTGTTCTTCATGATTTTTGTCAAAGGAATAGATATTTTTAATTTGGAAATTTCATTTTCTAAACTAAATGCTGAAACTTTTTCGACTTCTTTGACTGAAACTTCCTTCTTATCCTTGATTATACTTATTTGATTCGCTTTTTCTGCTGATGATATTTTACTAGCTATGGGATCAATTGTCTCTTTTCCTTTTCTCTGTGGTATGGGTGAATCCGTCTTTGGTGTTGTAGCTTCTTTTCTTTTCTGAATTGGATTTATGGGCACATAGATTTCTCAATGAGTATTGCTTCTGTTGAGTGGACAAAGCATTCAAATATCCTCTTTGGTAATCATCTAATTCTTCCTCTAAATCTGCATCATTTGCTAAGATGAAATCTTCATCTTTCTGGGCAGCTGATCTTTCTCCATTCTCTTCATCCTCAGTGATGTAAATGGGCAGATTGTCAGGAGTAAAGAAGTGGTTTTGGTCCCCCACTACATCATCATCATCATTTGAATCTTGACTCACAAAATTTTGCAAAAGAGGAGTTTTAATCTGCTGCTGGGCTGCCGGCTCTTGTGCTCTTTGTTCATGCTGCTTAATTTTGAACTATGGCTATTGCTGGCCATGGTAATTTGGATTACGAATCTGCGTTTCTGGTTTATCAAGGTTGATTCTTTTGAACATTTTTTCCATCTCACGAAGCCAGGGCGGTTCTGATGTAGACTCTTCCTTTATAGTCACTCTTTTCTCTACTTTCAACCGTGCTCTCTTATCATTCAGATTCACCTCAACACTAACGACAATCTTTTTCATATCTTCTAAGGTAGGCGGATCTCTATCTCGTAGTGAATAAGCCATCTCTGGATCAAAACCATCCGGGAATTTAAGAAGAGATGACTTTTTAGATGGTCTTAAGTCATCTGGAATTGCATTATAAACTACATTAAATCTGATAATATAATCCTGAACGGACTCACCAGGATTACGCTTGATGTTGGTATACTCTGAAGTCATTTGCAACGGACCTTTCTTCATTTCCATCGATCTAGAAACAAAGTTTGAACTTCCTGTAATGTGTTGATACTCCTTGCTTGTAAAGCTCTGAACCATTTACGAACCTCTCCTCCAAAAGTCTGGGCAAACAATCTCATTGAAACATTTTCTGCATCAATTTCATGCAGGTCCAAAAAGTCTATCATTCAGACAATATGTTGCTGAGCTGATATACTCTGTGGTGTTCCATCAAATATAGGAATCTTGCTCTGATAATCAGCAGGCATAGGATCCAAACTGGCCGGAAAAGCAAGGGGTGCAAATCTGGCAGACATGGCTCTTGGTGGATTTGTAGTCGCCCTTGGAGATGTTGGGGGAGTATGTGCAACTGAGGTGTGAGGTGTATGAGGAGGTGTGTGCAGAGGAGATGCAGGTTTAGGCGTGGAAACAGTGGATGAAGGCGAATTGACTGCAGACTTTTGATTAGAAATAATAGGTTGCACAGGGATGGTGGGAATGAAAGGCAGTTCAGTAGGATCTCTAGAGGTGGATGTCGTAATGGATGATCCAATGGTAGCAGATGCAGTTTATAGAAAATAAATGATATTCATAACCTCAATTGTAGTTTGGAGTTGTCTTAAAATAAAATTCTTAATAGACTTATTAGACTTTTCAATTTGAAGAGCGGCAGTGAAATCAGGATTTGGAACTGTAGAATCAAGAGCATTTTCAGACTTGGTTTTAAACAATAACAGTTCAAACTTTTCATCAAAAGAAAGTTCTTCAAGATATTCAAAAATTGCAGGACATGAATGGTATTTAATCATGGGAGTCACAGAGCTTTCTTGATGAAGGAGTTTTCGAATCAAATTCGGATTTTTGTAGACAGGAGGCACATTTGGATCTGGATTAGCTCTAGTATGTCTTCTTGAAGCCAATGTGCTTTGTCAAAGATCAAAGGAACATAAAATATTCATCCTATCGACTTCTAGACTCAATCATCCAAAGGTCTAGAATGAACAAGTTTACTAGGGTGACTTGTAAATCAAGTGCTGCATTCACAAGCTAACTGGAGATCGACTGAAGAAACGTTTATCTACTTATGCTTATGCATGGCAAAAGTGTTTCAAAAGCTACTTGGCATGACTTCAGACTCTGTCTAAGACTCATGAAACAAACACATCAACAAGCAAACCATTGATACTTTTCCCCAGTATGGTCACTAATATGTTAGCACTCAAATCTACCTTAGGCTGAAATAAGGTAAAACTCAAGGCTACATCAAACCACGCTCAGCCTCGTAGCTAGCCCTACGAGGACAGGAGATGGCTCTCTCCAGGTCTATCTCGGAAAAGGTAATCAATGAGGCTCGAGATGACTCAATTTGTAGCTGATCTTAGGCTAGGTATTAAGTGCAGGGGTTTGATTTGATTTGAGTTTTAGGGTTTTGTTGAAAACAATGGGAAAGGCCATTTGGGCTCAGGGATGAGGCACAGTTTCTGCAGAGATATGATTGGGGCAAGGAAGGCAATCGTTTTGATGCTTTAAAGCAAGTGAGGTGGGTAGATCAAACAGGTGATGAGCTAAGGAGAGCAAGGAAGTCTCAAGGATTATCCTTAAACTGAAGAAAACATGGAAATTTAAACAAATTCAAAGGCAGAGCATAACAGCTATGAATTCCACCTTAATCACTCATTTGTTTTAAATTTAGAAGGAGAAGCATGAAGATGATACACAAAACACTGGATAAAATTACAATTACTCAGAGAGGCACACCATCAAAACATAAAGCCACATGAATCCCAAACAGTGCTGCAAAACCCTAGTCTTTCCTTTCCCAAAAGTCCAACCCTGAAAATGAATTAGAAAATACATAATATAGGCAAGCCAACCCATTCCCTTGTCTCTAGGGGTCTATCTCATCATCCTAGGAGCTGTTTCAACCAATTCTAAACGAAGCACTACAATCTAGGCATCCAAAACAACTTGCCTCTAAAAGAAGGGAAACTGATCCATTCATTAAATTTTTACTATTTTTTTAATGAATCATCTAGAATAGGTAAATAAGTGCCAAAGTTACATCATGTACATCAAATTACATCAATCTAGGTCAAAAATCACATCAAGAGGTGAAACTGGTCATAACTGGCCGAAATTCTGAGCTGGAAGGTGAAACTTTGACCAAAAATATCTATGTGCCGCGCGCCTGAGCCCTATGCATTGCGCGCCTTTCATATTACTTTTGGGGCACTTCCGGACATCCAAATCAAGCTCATAATAGCTGGTTGTAAAGCCCTATATGTCTTCTATCCAGCCCAAGTGGAATGTCCCAATTTGGAGCTCATTTACCCCTTCACAATGTCATTCACCCAGAAGTACTTCCTACTAGATCAAAAGGTGGCAGCAAGGTGGTTTTCATGGTGTTTTCGGGCCTTTTGATCATCCGAAACTTGGTGAAATGCTTCAGAAATACTTGAGCATGCATAACTTACCATGACAAACCCAAAAATATAAATTTTTCCTTCATCAAGTGTTCCAATCAAAAGCGAGCGTGTCGACGCGCTACGCGTTGAGCTGAAAAACCTGTTTTTAAGCCAAAATTTTTCAGAATGACAAAAGTTTCTCCGAAATTGCTCAAATTCGGAGCGAAGACCCTCCATCATGTATTATGTCCAGCCAATGAGGCCTTAGCCAAAATTTGGAGTGGATCAAGCTTTTTCTGCCGTTTTAGTGCTCTGCTCAACCTCCTCTTTAGAATCTTCATTTTTTCTTGCAAACATGCATACGAGCCCAATAATGAGGTTTCATATGATGAAGCATGTATTTGTCTCTATTGGCCTTTGCCAACAATTTCTCCAGATGAGTGTTAAAATGCATGAGCATAGACTCTTGATCAGCCGGTGTCATATCACCAGGTCTCTTTCGGGCCAATTCTCGATCCTCACGGATTTTCCACAGCTCATAAAGTTTATGTTCATCCTCTAGCTGTTTGTTACGCTGCTCCAGGTATTTTATCACCCATTGAGCCATCTGCAATTTCTTTCTCAGCGAGTCATTCTCAGCTTTTTTCTCCTGGATGATCTCCTTTAGCTCCGAGCTAGGAGAGCTCGCATCAACATCAATGATCGTGAAATCAGTGTCTCGACCTCCTGAAGGACCCTCATCATGCATAGGCCTCTTTCCCCTGTCCTGGATCTGTACCTGTGCTGAAGAAGAAGGAAAGACTCCTTCCACATCATGTGGAGATAATACTCTCTCTGTTGATGGAGTCAACAAGACCCCTTCCACCCGGGGTGGAGATAGTACTCGTCGTGTAGATGCAAATAAGGCCCTGTGGCCTCGTTGGTATGTCACATACAATGGAGCACTTATATGCTCAGTCTTAGGAATGTCAGGCTGGTGTGAAGGCTCTCCCTCATCATGAACTATCTCGGGAAGCAGCTATGGCGCTATGAAGAAGTCACGGGAGATGAAATCCTCCCAAGTAATGCCCTGCTGTGTCAACTGATGTACCACTATGATCTTGATCAGCGTGTAATGATATATACTTCTATGCTGCTGTGCCAGGGTCTTCTTTTGTACTAAAGCCACCATCCTGTCTATGTTGTGATACATGAAATATGGAATGTTCATCATACGTACCCTCGTGAAATGCATCAACAAACGGACATGGTACGCATAGAGACGCGAGAATCTGCCCTCACAACTGAAATACCGAATGATGAGTTTCATCAATGGTGCAAACTCATCCCTCAAGAATCTGAAAGGAAAAACCATGCTCAGGTGTCTCATATACCAAGGTTTGATGTATGTCTCATAGTAGAATTTGTCTAACTGTTGGCATTTGTTCCATTCCTCTCCTATATTTGGTATCCCGGTGGCCTGAGCAATAGTCTCTGGTGACAAAGTGAAATTTACTCCGGTGAGGTTTACACGGCCATCATGTAAACGTAGAACAAATAAACGAACTAGCTCACGATGATGTTGGGTTTGTGAGATCATCTCACAGTATTGGAAACATGACCGACACTGAAAACAATCCATTGCAAGCGGGCAAGCCTGCAATTGAGCCAAAGAAGTAGGCTCCTCCCTGACATGCTGACCACCTTTGCCACTTTTGTGAGACCTCCATGGCACATTACCCTCAGCTGTAGAATCACTGTCATACTCCTGCTCATAAATTGAATCCGTCTCTGACATGACTTTGAAAACAAGATGTCTGCAATATGTATGCTGATATAAAAACTGCTCT
Organism: Pinus taeda; assembly: GCA_000404065.3. NCBI lineage: Eukaryota > Viridiplantae > Streptophyta > Pinopsida > Pinales > Pinaceae > Pinus > Pinus taeda. Next base: position 37,330 of record APFE031061564.1, on the reverse strand, counting down.
GAATGAAACTGTGTGTGCGATTGAATGTGAACTGCTTTTTACTCTAACAATGCTGTGACCAAGGGGAAAAAACAAATGTACAAGGGAATATTAGGAAAGGGAAAATATCAGGGAATTAGGGACTTTGAAATAAAATGTAATTGGGTAAGGAAGGGAAAATGTATACATATGGAAATAGGGTTTAGGATTTCGGGGGATATTGAATAGTTTTTAAGGAGTTTCCATAGGGGTAAGGGATTAGGGGTTTAGGGATCATATGATAGGATTATGAGGGGATTAATGAGGAAATTTGATGAGTTACTTTGGGAATGGGCGACAGTGGGAAGTGAGGAAAAGAGTAGACCTTGGTGACAACACTGTTTTCAAAACCCTAAGCAATGTTTCTTATTGGCAAAAGGGAGGTTTTTCAAAGTCTTGTTTCAATGGGCATGAGCCATGAACCATTCACATTTCACCATTAAATACAAAACAATTGCAGTGGACGAGGGCCTACCTGGCAAATTTCTGGGAAGTTTGGGCAGTTTGATGAATTTGCAAACAAGTTTCGGGCTTCAAACTGAGTGCACCGCGCTCATCACCCAGTGTGTATCGGGCTCCCTATGTGCCGCACGCATGCAAATTTACACTGGCCAGTGGATCCCAGTGCACCGCGCGCACTCAATGCATCGCGCACCTTCTGTATGGCTCGCGTGCACCCTCAAGCCTGTCAATCAACCCTTCAAACGCGTCTTCTGCCCTCCACTTCACAAATTCGACTTTTGCCTCGAGAAATGGTGGAAATGGATGATCTTCCATGATTTATATATGAAGAAAATATCTCACCAAATCAGATTTGATTTTAAATTGCTCCATAACCCACTTTCATAATGTTTGGCATTTTGACATTCTTTCAGGATTAATAGACTTCTGCTTTCTGGTTTCCTTCTTAAATTTGGTTGAAATAATGATTTTCTTTGTTACTTTTTGTAGGGATAACTGTGATATGATTTGGTAAAGGAGACCAGGGTTGCACCTGGATATTTCGAGATCTTGGAATTTTTGAAAAATTTTACAAAGACGACAAGTCCACTGATCTTCAAAACAGAGTTTTGAAGAGAAGTCATAATCAATCGTTCTGATGATAAAAATATTTGAGATAAAAACCTATCAGGGACCTCCCTCTGGCCTGCTGGCTTTATTAGACTTTGAAAAACCCAAATTGACTTAACCCTAGACGTAATGACCAAGAACACTTTTCATGACCTAGAAATTGAAACAGGGCTGCAAATGACTATTCAAGACTTTGATTTTTTATAAATGGACCTGAGCCAGCAGTGCCAAGCATGAGGGGAATGAGTAACATAAACCTTTCCGTCAGATTTATGGCATGCTCCTAATGAGTGAAAATGATCGAAACTGATGGGACACCTAAAAATGAAGTGCAAAAAATAGTTTTGATCTCTAACGGAGGGTTAACCAGACCGAATCTAACAGAAACCACGGGCTTTCTTTCATCAGTTTTTCATTCATCTTACTCCTCTTGGTTTGATCCCACGATGTCCTACTCTTCAACTGACGAAGCGTTTTTTTGTGCCACTTCACTTGTTTTTTATATATGATTTTGAATTCAACTTCGGCCTTTTTCCCTATTCGTGGCTCACTAATGCGTTTTTGGCGGGTACCCTTATATCTTAATTGCCCGCCACCCTCTCCTTGGTGTCTTAAATGGGAAATCGTATCATGAACAATAACTACAATAGTCACCTTCCATCTCTCCAACACGGTAGCGAAGCCCCTGGTATGGAGGTGCGTTCTATGCTTTTTACTGGCCCTACACATCACGGCCGAATCGCACAACCTTCCTGTAGCTTGTTTTATAGTCCCACACCCTCTTTCAACTACATGGAGCATTGAGGTTGGGCCTCCTATAGATAGTCAGGTTGTCGCACCTTTTGTGTGAGCCTTCCTTTTCCCTGCTAGCCTGAGTTGTGGGCACTGTTTGCGTATCTTCAAATCGGATAGCTCGTTCTGGTTTGTGCTCCATTGTTTAGTAGGGTGCAGTCGAAACCATGATAGTAGGGTCACGGCTTGTGCTAAGATCGTAGGAGGGCCGCCCAGGTCTGGTCCCTTCCTTCACATGCTCACACGGTCCGTTTGTGTGCCCCCTATTTTTATTTTGTCGATTTCTTCATCCAGCCTAGCACTTTTCCTCCTAAGCCTTGCCCCTACTTCCTCCAATTTGCAAAGTCTCAAGCTACCGCGCCAAATGGCTTACTGCAACCACCGGATCCCTTCATCCAAGTCTTTTTGTTCAGGTCAAACTGCAGGGGCAATGGCCTATTTGACTATGGATAGAGTTCGCTTGGCACCCCCTGCTTTGTTTACAATCTTGTCATCCCAACGAACACTTGTGACACACAAATTCAATTGGGTCGATGGTTGCACAACATACAACCATGCCTTCCATTGTAGATGGGTGGTCACCCTGCTCTATCATGGCTGCCCTAGCTGCGTTCACTGCACACGTCCTCCAATCTATACCCGGAACCACCTTCTATCTCTGTTCTCATTCCACCTCAGCTTCCTCTATGCACACCACCCTAGTGTGATTTCCGCACGTGGTGCTTCTTCTATCACCCCCTTCTACTTCAACTTTATGACTAGAGTTCCACAAAGGTTGACAAAATCCTCCTCCTTTGTTGCACCGTTGTCCGCTGGCTTTTACCAGACTTCAGTTGTCATGTGCTATAGTGATCTAATCATCATGTTACAGTTGAATGTTGTGACTTCATGCAATCGGTTCTCCCATTGTTTTATATCCTCGTCTGAATCTGAGGTGCAGGAACTATCGCGCTCCCATGAGATTCTCCCATCCACTGTGGGATTCACCCAGTCCTAGTCTTGTGATGTTATCTGATGGATGAAGTCCAGTTCATCATCACTGTCTTCATTATGCACTGGTTTGGTGTAGCATGCTCCTTCAGCTAGGTCCAGCAGAACTATTACTCGGAGTGACTTTTTCTCGAATGTCATTTTCCATCTTTTTAAGTTGATGACCCCATTCATGTCTGTGGCCCAATCTATTCCTAGAAATGCAAGGTATGTATTACTATCATCAACAATTTCTATTACCTCAAATTCATTCTGTATACTTACAGCTTCAATGTCCACTATCACCCCTTGCAGTCATGCCATCGGTAAGATATTTTGTTGGTTGGCCATATGCAGTTGAATAGGAGACCGCTGTAGTGTGGGCCTACCCATGCGCTCACATGTTTGCTTAGGCAACACATTCACATCCGACCCTAAATATCGAATGACCTGGTCCATCTCATACTCGCGATTTGCATTGTCATTTGCATCTCCTGCCCATTGCGCAGAGCATGTTTTCCCAATTTTCGGACTACGTGCTACTCCCCTGAGCCTGTGCACTTAGTTATCAGCTCTTGCAGTCCTTTAATGGCTCTATTGTCACACAACAACTTCATACATGTCTCTAAAAAGGTGGTAATCATAGAGGGATCCATTCCGAGCTCAATTGAATCCCTCCTACCTAGAGTAGAGACTTCCGTGAAGCTCGTCTGAGCTTCCTTAGACGTCTCCTTCACTTGTTCCATCTCAAAGTTAGGTTCCCTTATAAGAGCATTGTGACCCTTCCCATCTTCTTCAGGCTGTTTCAGCGCATCTCTCCCTATAGTTGCATCACTCCTTAGTACCATGTTTACGATGGGGTCCTCTTCATGTGGTTCTGACTTCATCATTTGGACATTTTGAGCTAGAGTGGACTCCAATACCCCCTTTTTGCACATCTGGGTAGTTAGCGTTGGACAGTCTACCATTTCATGGTCAAAATGCTCACAGTATGCACAATATATTCTCATAGGGTTAGTATAATCATGAGCGTAATGCCCTGGTCCACCGTAATTATAAAAAATCAGTTGTCTACATCCCCATTCAGGCCCCATTCCTCTTCCTTGTCCATGTCCTTGGAATCCCCCGTGTGGCCTTGCGGCTGGGTCGAAACCCCTCGCCCCAATCTACATTTGATATGTTGGGGTCCTCTCCATCACTATCTCATAGCTTTGACAAGTTCTCTCATCATGGCCCATTGACCTACAGAAGTTGCAATGCAGTTGCTGCGGAGTCTAGGTATACTTCTGCAATAGGTGGCAGTTGTCTGTTATGTTCTTTCCTCCCACTTGACAAATCATGCAACAGATGGCAAGTGCCGCACTTTGCCCTGCTTGTACCTCTAGGCTTAATGGCATCAGCCCCCCTCTTGCCAGATAATTCTTGAATACAGGGCAATGATCTTTGTCCTGACCTTGACCCGTGCATTTGATGCATCCGACTTCTATACGTGCCTCCAGTCAGGGCACCCTTTCTTGCTTTAAACTTTGCATTTCTAAGCACAGGTTTTGTAGTTGCGCGTTTGTTTGCTAAACTCCCAACCCCGATTCCTGTATTGGAGTTTCATACAACCTCATCGCTGTCTCCAATGCTTTAGCTTGGGTTGAGATATTTTATTGTGATAGCGCCATCCTTAGATGTGATGTTAAAGACACCACAAACCACGTGCAGTGTTGTGCGTCTGTCAGAGTCATGTTAGTTTCATGGATTGTAATTTTCAATCTCTAGTCTAGATCCCATGGGGTTTCACTAGGCATCATCACGATCTTCTTGAACCTAATGACCGACTATGTTTCCGAGTTTCATGATCACTATTCCCACATTCAGGTGATCGCTAGAGTACATTATATACCACATCAACACGCGGTCCTGCAACGCGCTCACCTGGGTAGTCTTTTTTATGTTATCATACATTATGTCTGCCATACAGCCTTTACCACAAACCACAACTGATCCAGTTCCTCATTTCCTACGCCTCTAAATACCAACAACTTGACCGCACTCGTCATCCCAACCTTTGGTGGGGGCGGAGGTGGGGTAGGTGAAAATGGGTTTGATACAGGTGAAGTAGATGGTGGCGTGGACAGTAGTGGTATCAGTGGAATGCACTGCTTTATCAATCAGACTGTGCTTCTCAGAGAGAACCCTGCAAGCTCCTCCTCGCTTTCTCATGAGAGTGAAATTAGAGGACTACTTTCTAATCCTTCGGGCCCTCGATAGTTACCCCAGACATCAATGGATGTGCATAACCCGTTTTTCACATAACAACATTTTAATCCAAGTATTCAATGATTTGATGTACTTACCTCGATTTCCTTTGAGAAAGTGCATTTCTTCCTCGCTGCAACTCACAGTTGTGTTTATCGCAAACTCAGTTATAAACCCTCCTATTATTCGATCCAACCAATGATCTATTGTCTATGCAAGTTTATCTTTAGATGCTTCCAGCCTACGCACCAATTCTAGAGTCCACAAAATGGGTTGATCTAGTCTACACCTTCCCTGATGTTAGCTAGCCTCGTGATCCACTCATACAGTTCTATCAAGAAAGATGCGAAGAAGATATCGTGGATTTCTATGTATATGTAGCGATCCAGCCACCTTTCCTCAGATATCCATGGACTTTTTTTTTCCTGTACCACAAACTCGTGAAGCTTCTAATTTAACCAATATTCAATCTCTTTCATTGTAGGGTTCTAGCATTCTGACATTAGACATCCCTTAGGTAGATCCTGGTCCTGGCAACAGAACCATTTGTTGGCTTATTGGGCCCTGGCCTAGGTTTAGAAGAGTTATTAGCCAAACAAACCCCACTGCTATCGACCCTTTCGGCAATAATCTGCAGAGCGTGGACTAAGGTCTCGCCTGAGGTAGCAGGGAAGGGTGGTGGAACTAGGCTTTTGCACCCTTGGGATGTCTTGATGTGGTCTGGAGGGGTCACGAACGATTTTTCTACCTCACGCTACTCTGTACAGTTATCGGGCTTTCATGTAGATCTGCGCATATACACTTTTTTATTAATGAAATTATTATAGATATGATCCTCTTGTTATAGTCCTTAAGCAAACATTTAACAATAAAACCCAGTGCATGCAATTATAATAGATAATGCATAAATCTAGAACATAAGCACCAGATAGATCCACGATAAAACACACACCTTGTGCACTCAGCTGCAGGGGTCCACGCACATAGTTGTGGACTCTACCAAGCCTCTACACACACAGCTGCAGAGCCTTTATCTATCTCCCCACACCCTTGACTCAGACTTACAGATGCTCAGAGATTTCTTTCTTCATAAACCCATTACATTCAAGATCAAAACCTAAAAATTGACTTCTAGCCGACTCACTTCTTACTATTTTACATTATTCTCGGGTGGACAACCCTTTGACTTAACTCATTACAACTCACTTTACCATACTTTTCCCCAAATTTGTGGACTTTCAGTCCTAAAACCATTTACACGGGGCCTTTGCTACCCAACACTCCAAATATCCATTGTCGATCTACCTCACTTCATCCAACGGCTATTGCATCACCCGCTTGCCAACTAACTTGGCAAATCTCTACTATCAATTTGTCTCATTTGATCTAATGGCTATCATGCAATCTTGCGTGTATTCTCACACAACTGATATCCGCCCGAGAGCACACAAGAAAAGTGGTTTTCTCATGCTACATGTCACTCACTTAGGCTAATCGCATAAAATTTAGGAATTCTGCTTACAACTTTGAGGGTGCGCGAGAAAATTCTTACCACCTATGAAATCCTGCTCGATAATTCCACATGTTTTCCACCCTTCTGTCGACATGTGACTTGATGTGATCCATCCATCTATTGACTTCATCTCCTGCAATAACATCTCTACCATTCATCTCCCATTAATCATGTTCATCCATCTATTGACTTAACCTCTTGCAATAATATCTCCACCATCCATCCTCTGTTAATCATGTTCATCCATCTATTCACTTAATCCCCTACGATAAGATCTCTGCCACTCATCTCCCATTAATCTTGTTCGTCCATCTATTCACTTTATCCCCTGCGATAAGATCTCTACTTCTCATCTTCCGTTAGTCTTTTTCATCCATCTATTCACTTAATCTCCTACGATATGATCTCCACCACTCATCTTCTGTTTATATTTTTTGTTGATCGGACTAATCCAATGGTTCCCATGCACTGTTGCTTCATTATGTCTCGCTTCCACTGATTTTGATCTTCGATTGCTCTTTTTCTTGACTCCTTCCTAAAATTTGTTCTGTGTATTCTTTAAACATTGCCACTCTTGAGCTTAGATTTGGTTATTCAATTAGACTCCAACATTTTTTTATCATTGCAATACTCCTTCTATCCATCCTCAACCACCTTCCATCCACTTGTCATGCCTACAAGAACAATTAACTTGCATGCTTGATTTACCAAAAAAACCAAAAAAGTGAAAACAGACTTAGTTTAGTTTCCTTGCTTACACATTATTTTGGTTTGATGTTATTTACTTTTGTAACTTAGATAGCAGCATTAGGTTAGTGTTGATTTAGAAATTCTGTTTAGCATAGTTGTTTAAATGGTTAATTAGGATATGGTGTGATTTAGCATTACATGTTGTTTTCTCCATTACTGCAGTAGAGTAGTTCTCTTAGAATAGATTCGCTCTTCTTCCATCAAAGAATAAAGTTTCTTCTAACTCTATAGAAGTCTGGCTTGGAAACCTTGGGGTCTCTCTCTAGATGAACAATGGAAAAAGGAAAGACCTTCACTCCTACTTATGCATATATCACTATCACCTCCAAGTTTGTACAAACCCCAGGTTGAAAAGTAAAGCTGGTAGCCCAGGAGTTGCAGCATCCTTGCTGCAATACTGGTGCTCATCAATGGGACATCTTGGAATTTTCACTACAATGTTTTTTATATGAGGCTGTTGGGCATGGAATCCCCCCAAGGCATGTTTTTGGGCTTAAAACCCAAGTTTTAATTGAATATTTTTGTAAAAGCTCCATGAATTGCAAGCGCGGGACACGAAAGTATAATAGAGTCACAAGGTTGTCCACCCTAGTTTTTGTAATGTAATGTCAGCTAGATAGACCTACCCATGGTCCGCGGACCATGAGATTGTATAAATAGAGCGAGGCTCTAAGTGTATAGGATAAGAAAAAAAGGAAAGAAGGAATAAAATAATAGAAGAAAAGCATGAGAAGTCTAAGTGATTGAGTCAAAGTGTAAAGTGTGCCCATGGATCGTAGAGTAGGAGAAGGCTCTGCAGCTGAGTGCGCAGAGGCCTAGTAGTTTGCAACTGAGTGTGAAAACCCCTGCAGCTAAGTGCGTAGGGCAGGTTGAGTCTGTAACCGTTGGAAGAATCAGTAAATAAAAGTTTTACTATAATTATGTGTATATTTTCCCAGTTTAATTCATGATTGGATATAATTTGCAAGTATAATGTTTATTTACTAAATGATCGTGTATGAATGTTTTGTATTGCTAATTATAACTTAATACATTCAAGTAGGTGAAGGTAATTAATCAACATTGGAAGATAAATAAGATATCGGGTAATAGCACAGAGTGCAGAACAACCCCTGGTTAGGGCTACACAAAGGTAGCGTATTAGGCTGCGAGGAATGAAAATTGCACGAAGCGACCTACATGCAAGAACAAACCGAAGACTAGTCATTCCTCTCAGACATCTCAAGGGTGTGGAAACCTAGTTCTAGCACCCTCCCATACTACTTTGGGTGAGACCTTAGTCCGCGCTCCACGGATTGTTGCTAAAAGGGCCAGTAGTACAGGGATTTGTTTGGCTAATTAACTTTGAACCTGGGTCAGGCCCCAACAAGCCAACAAATGGTTCTGTTGTTGGGATTGGGATCTGCATAGAGATGTCTAGTGTCGTATCACTAGAATCCAACAAAGAAAGTAATTGAAGATTGGTTGGACAGAAAGATTCATGAGTTCACGGTGCAAGATAATAGGAATCGGTGACTATCAAAGGAAGAGTGGTTAGATTGCTACTTGTATATGGAGATCCACGAATTTTTTTTTGCATCCTTCCCCACTGAGTTGTATGAGTGGATCACGAAGCTAGTAGATAGCCAAGGAAGGTGTAAACTCGACAAACCTATTGTGCAGACTCCAGAATTAGTGCACAAACTAGAAGCATCAGAAGATAAGATAGCGTGTACCATCGATCACTGGCTTGATCGAATCATAGGAGGATTGATCACCTAATTCATAGTAGATACTTCAGTCAGCTACAACGAGGCTGAATGATTCTTCCTCAAGGTATTGCGAGGTAAGTACGTTAAATCTTTGAACAATTGGATTAAAATGCTATTGTGTGAAAAGCAGGTTATGTGAATAAATTGATGTTTGGGGCTATGCGAAGTGAGTGAATCTGTAGAAAAAAAGGTAGCACAGAACTAGAGAGTAGCCCCTTGATTCACCTTTGTGAGGGGCCAAAGAAGATCTTTCGAAGGTCTCACCAAGAAGTGTGATCAGTCTGATAAAACAGAGAATTCTGCACATACCACCCCCACCTACACCACCACCAGTTTCATCATCTTCACCCCTGTCTTCACCCATACCACCTCTGCCACCATTGCAAAGTAGTATGGCAAGTGCGCTAAAGCTACCAGTGTTCAAGGGAGTAGGGAATGAATATATGGACTAGTTTTGGTCTGTAATAAAAGTTGTATGGGAAGCACAGGGTGTCACAAATGACAATATAAAGAAGGCAACATTGATCAGTGCTCAACAGGATTGTGTGTTGACCTGGCACATTAAGCATTCCAATGACAATCCGAATGTGGGGATCATGGATATACAAGCTGCTCTAAACAAATAATTTAGTAGGCCAAAATCAGAAGCACAGTCGATCACTGGATTCTGTTAGCTTCCTATACCAATAGGTTTCATTTTTCATGATTGACTGGAGAAGTGCCAAAAATGTTCATTCTTTTCATGCTGCAAAGGTTCCATATTTTGATGAATTTTCCCATGTATAGGTGGTTAACTCTTACCACCGTTGATGATTAGCCAAACAGCTTAATCCTGGCTAGATCATGTTTGAATTTACTTGTCTTAGAATAGAGAATAAAGGTCTGCACAAATAGTTCAAGCTTGATAGACAAGTAGTTAGGTAGAGAAGAAAAGGGTCTCAACAGCTTAATCTGAGCCCTGGAAGAAATAACAGTAGACTTAGATAGGAGGGAAGCTAAAAGAAAAGATAAGAATATGGGTTGCTAGTTCAAATGCACCCAATGAAAATGAAGAAAAATTGTCAGGTGTACTAGGCTGCGTATGCAATTTTGATATGGGAGGAGCAGGTCTATGAGAAATTTTGCTCCTTTGGAACAAGTTTCATCTCATAAAACTCATAAGGTGCCATGGCGAAGTGGTTACAAAACAAATGGAGCATGACTAATTTCCCTCCCCAATTTTTCCCAAGAAACACTCACTAACATTCCCCCCAAGGGCAATGAGATCTGCTCATTACCCTTAGTCCACTTCATCTCATAGAAAAACTAAGTGAAAATGTGGTTTCACCTAGGCAAAACAAGCCACATTTCTTGTGTAAAAAGTATTTATTCCATTTTGCCAAAGTTTCCTAAACTTCACCACTTGGCATCTTTTCATTCCCCCCATGCCTAAGTTTTCACTCTATAAACTTAGCCTAAACCATACAAACCCATCCCGCATAGTCATATTAACCCCCTAACTCTACTATATAACTCCTATATAACTTTTTCCCTCCCCCTAGTATATAAATACATAAAAATCCCCAAAAAACAAATATCCCGACCCTTGGCAATATAGCCATATGATAAGGATTTTCGGGAATTATAAGGTTCACCTGGAACCTTATAATAACCCTTAGTGCGCATAAAAAACCTTAGGTTTCATATTAAACTTTGGTTATATGAAAAACCAACCGGCCGCAGTCCAGCACCGAAAACACTACAAAACCCTGCAAAAACATTATACAAAGCCAATATATCAAAGTGGGTCCCCATGATGCGACCCGCAACTTACCATTCACCGTCGACCATTGGGTCAGGGCTCTTAGATCCAACGGTGCAGAACCGTATCACAATGCCCCCAGCGCCCGAACGTTATGTTCTGGGAAAATGGCGGTTTTGCCGCCGTACAAAGGACATGCATCGCTCACCCACGTGTATCGCGGCCCACTCGCTCAATACCGCTGCCACCCCAAAAGTGGTGCGATAAAAACCACTTACCACCCTCGCTCCCCGCCACTGACATCATCTGATGACGTCACAACCATGTCACCATTTCCACCTCAGCACCAAGTCATCTGCCACATCACCTTCCGTACCCCGCTACATGACAAAAAATCTACGTCATGATGATGTCATCACAAAAAGCGCGAAAAAGCCGATTTTTGTTAAAAAACCCGTAAAATTGTTTGTTGTTAACCATTCTCATTGTGTAATTTTTCTGAGCTTTTGCATGCAAACGACAATGAGTTCATCAGTAAACCTTCATTCCGCCACCTCGACCACCATAGCTCAACGCCACACTGTGCAAATCATCTCCCAACCAGCCAGTAACTCTAGTGCACTGTGGAAAACAGGTATTTACCATCATCCTGTGAAAAACCCTCTGAATTTTGATTTTTTGCTGTGAAAATTGTCAAGGAAACCCTAGAAACTTGTCAAAATTTCACCTTGCTGCCTACACATAAGCCCACCAGGACCACTCATTCATCAAAAAACCTGCACATTGCATGCTTCTCTGTACAATTAAACCAGCGAGCCAAGAAAAATAGGTATTCACCTAAGTCTTTCTCCCAAGCTCCCGGATTGACTTCCCTCTGCAAAATTGCCCACTGAAACTACTAGTTTGCCAACATTTTGCTATAGGAACTGCCAATTCCGCCCCACTCAGCAAAATCTCTCCAATTTAGGCCGAGCTCAAGGTATATTTGGTTAGTAATTGCTAAAGGAAAGGCATTGAAACATTGCTACTCATCCCTTGCAATACAAACCCTTCAAGCTTCATCCTTTTGCTTCAAATTATGCCCACCAGAGTCAAAACAAAGCACTCCAATTTGCAAATCCTCTGGAAAAAGCCCCAGGGCCTCTATTTTGCCCACTACTGCTGTAAAAGTAAACATTTCAATCAAAAAACACCTGAGAACTGATAAATATGGCAGCCCCTGCTCCACTAGCCCTCAATGTGGCCCCTCTCAATGCCCCACATAAAGAACTAGAGTGGTTACCCCTAGCTGACAAGGATTTCCAGATTAATGACATAATGGGTAGCAAATCTCATCTCCAAGCTTTTTGTGAGATCAGGAATAGACATAGAAACAAAATTGACATCTTTTGGATTTGGGAGTCCAATATGCCCATGTACTACCTTCCTTGTGTAAATGTTTTTCCTAACCTCATTCACCAATGCCATGCCAATTATGAGCGCACTCAAAGGGCAGTGATGTCTCCTTCTGGGACAGTTCTATTCTATATCACCCCTGAATCAATAAATAAGATGTTGCATTTCAAACCAACTGAACCATTGACTCCTCTTTCCTTGGTATTTCTGCTTGACCAAGCTGCCAAATTTCCAAGTGCAGAGGTAACCAGAATTGACAAAACATTTATGAAACACAATTGTCAACCACAGGAACCTCCTCCATACCTGGAAACTTGGTTTAATGAAGTAGGAAAGTTTATTATTGACATGATAGCCTACATCCTGGGATTCAAAACCAGTGAGTATGTAGATGAAACCACATTGGTCCTATTATCCATCTTTTCTCCAGGACAGCCCCCTGCTGTCAGGTATGACTATGCAACTACATAGCTGATAAGATCCATGAACAATTCACGAGCATGGACAGCAAAAGAGTGTTTAAATACACATCATACATACATCATTTGTTTCTCTACTATCAGCCAGATAGTTTTCAAGTTCCCCTCAAAAAATTTGATGTCAAGGGAGAACCAAGGTCTGTAATCTTCTGGACCCCAGTCTTCCACAATGTCTACTATTCTCCTTACACTTATTGTGAATTTATTGATCTATTCATATATCCAGCCACCTCTCTATTGATAACAAGTCCTCCAAACAAACTTTCTGGTGAAATGCAGAGAATTCTAAAGCTCTCCAAGAGCTATAGCATAGGTGACTGGTACTTTTACCATAATCACACTGTGATTCGGATATATGGTTGTGAGCTGAGCCCCTATAAATTTCCAAAATATGTGCGAATGCGGTTATTTGCCCTGGAATACTTTAGACAATTCATCCAAGTAGATGTAATCCATTTCTTTGAGGCGAAGAAAAAGGTACAACTTAAAATAAGGAATCAACTGGGCCCTTTCACCTTCAATCAGAGGGAAGCCTGGCTAGAGGCTGATGAGATTTTAGGGCAAAGACTCAGACTAAAACAAAGTTTCTATTGGGGACCATATGACCCCAATCATTTTATAAGCTATAGGAAAGTAAAAAATAAGCAGCCAGCATATGTTCACTGTCTAATCCCTGAAATCCAGTAATATGCTAATCAACAAGAGTGGCTAGAGGGCACATTATTTCAAGAGATGACTGGAGAAGAGAAATTGGAAAAGGAAATGAAAGAGCTTGAGAAAACACTTGACCTGGACTCTTTTGGACAGGTATCCTTCAAGCTACCCTAGCACATTGGAGGTGATATATATTTTGCTGAGAGGTCAGAGCAAGTAGCACAAAAGGCCATCTCAGCAGCAAAGGCCAAGGAAGTAATGGATACAGAACAACAAACCATCACTGATCAACCCACTACAACACAAGAACAGGGAGAAGGGCAAGCTCCCCTAGCTCAAACCAAGGCATTCGAAGCCCCTATTCTACAAACTCCTCAAAATGAGGAAAAAAGCAGAAAGAGAGACACAGAAGAGTATGACCCTGCCAGTGGACCATCAGAACAAACAGGAGATACGAGGCAGAGGTTGAATCCCTATTCAGAAGAGGAATTTGTCGAAGATACCACAAGCACCATGAGAGGTTAGGGAAGAATTGAGCAGCAAACATCTCCACTACCTGGCACCTCAGCTAGCTCATTCCAGCAAGAGCTAGAGAGGCAACATAGCATGGAAGTTTCATCCACCAGGCATCAAAGAAAACAAAGCTCAGATATCAAGAAAACGTTTACTGATATAAAAGCTAGAAATTATCCAGTGAGGATGTAGCTTTATAATCAACTAATGAGGACAACACCTACCAATCAACAAAGGCTAATGGCTGCTTATGATATTCAGGAAAAGAAAATGATCCTCAACCATTTCAAGCCCAACACACAACAACCCCAGTCAGCTTCTGACCATATAAGAACCAATCTGGAAGTTTTCTCCAAATACATTCATCTAATTGACCAGATTGAGTTACATAAAAAAACTGGGGAGATGGTGTATGCCACCTTGGCAGATAAGGCATTGCTTGCTCACAAACTGCAAAATTCATTGCACAATACCTCTACCCAATTAGAACTGGAGAAGGCTTCCTCCTTAGCTAAGGACAACATGATTAAGTCCTTAGAAGAAATCATCATCGAGCTGGGGCATAATCCTAAGGATGCAAAGGGCATCAAAGCACTAATCAAGAAGAAGGAGGAGGACATTGCAGCCCTCAAAAGGCAATTAAATTTTCCAATTACAGTGCATCCAAAAACTGCAGAAGTTTCACAGAAGAAAGAGGAAGAGGACATGGTAAGTCTGCTGATGATAATGAATGAAATATTGGCAGAAACAGAGAAAGCATTGGAGAAGGCCATTAAAGATAAGTAGAGAGAGCTGACCTCCCAGCCACTTGAAGCAGCTCCAACAAGTGCCACTTCTCCCCCCACAGGTACAACAGCAGTCCCTCCTACCATCCCAACATCAACAACAGGTACAACAACTACAGATGCTACAACAACACCAACAATAGAGCCAGAGACCAGCATGAAGATGGAAGAAATGATGAAAGTAGTGGAAGAGCTAGAAGCTCAAATGTCAGAGCTCAAAGAGGCAAAAGAAAAGCTAGCCAAATTAGAGGTGAGCTATGACAAGTCAAAAATAATAGTGGCAGAAAAAAATAGAGAAGTAAAGACCCTGGAGAACAAGGTGAAATCATTGGAAAAGGATCTCACCTTACGTAAACCTCTAGCAGACATTAAAATGATTTTGTGGACCAGGATTGGCCAGTCCATTACTGGCCGATGGCGATCAATTTAGACAATCTATGAACAAATTTAATTAATAGAAAGGGCACAAGAGCAAATTCAAAGGGTCAGGGCATCATTAGGAAATATGCCTGAGCAGGCCAATAGGCTCATCCATTTTTTGAATACCAATACTAAAGAACAGCTAGCATCTTTGGACATCTCGGGTAGGACAGGCACCATTTTGACAGTAAAGAAGGTGCTAACAATGAGAAATTTTATACAGACTTTGGAAAGGAAGTGTCAAGAGATGCAGATGGACATTAATGCCTTCACAGAGAAATTCACAAACTTACAGCAAAAGGGTTTACCCAGTTTACTAACAAGAAATAAAAACTTGTTATCACATCAATAGTATGCTCACAGGGTAAAAATGTATGTAACAAATCAGATCACTGCATCATACAGCACCTCAGAAGACACAGGACCTCCTTCCAGACAGAGCTTATATGACAAATTGGAAAATTGATTTTTTATAGAACATGAAATAAATCACATTTTTGAAGTCAAGCCTAACTTTTACAGGTATATTGAGGCTGATGAAATACTTGTAAAAATACAAAGACATCAGTTTCCTACAAAACAGTGGTGGCAGAGTATGCTGGAATCTTTGCCTAGGTAATTTGGATCTTCCTGCCTACATACACTTGGTCAAATAAAAAGACACGTGGCAGATATGAAGGAAGGAGCTCAAGCGAGGAACAGGACACATTAAAGATAAATCAAGCAGGTGAAAAGATCAGGATAGTAAAGATAAATCAAGCAGGTGAAAAGATCAGGATAGCAACGCAGGAATGCAAATTAAAGACACAACTACCACCCGAATTCCTGGGTTAAAAGGTCTAAAATATCTCATCAGTTAAAGCAGCCAGCACAGCCACAATAACTCCTACCTTTATTTTTGCGTTTATTTCTCTGACAGAGTAGGTAAACTAAGTTATTGCTTCATATCTTATCCACAAGATATTTTGTAAATCTCTTTGTTATAAATACCTCCCCAAGGAATGTATCGGGGTTGGTGATTATCCTCTTGGACTATGCTGTAACTCTAATATTTCTTAATACAAAGGCTATTGAAATGCATTGCTACTGGACCTTCTGACTGTGGATTTGATGATTCTGAGCTCTGGTATAGAATTTATGTGTCTTTCTTTGGATCAATAAGTTATTCTAAACTGTGTCTTTGTGTTTTTCTATGTTTTGCAAATTTCATGTATGTTTTATAATCTTAACAACAAGGAAAAAGAATAGCCCAGAACTTGTTATATACACTCTATGTTCAATTCCTGTTGTTATTCATGTTTTCTTCAGAACTAGCATAAACAAAAATTCTTAAATTCTGTTGTTTCTACTAATTCTTTCATTTTGAAAATTGCCAAAGAATTCTTCACTGCTCCTTGAAAATATTCATGCACTTTCCCTCTGCCACCATGATAAAGGATTCTTGACTACCCTTTACCCCCTGGCTTACATCCCATCAATCACTAGCTTCCAATATTGTTGCAAAACTGATTATCTTGCTCTGTAGTATTGCCCATCATCACAGAAACACACTCAGCAGTCCATCTTCATAGACCCCATTTCCCAATGGAATAAACTCTTTCATACTTGCATCTTACCTCAATTTGAAATCACCATCCAAACAAATTTAAAACAAACCTCTGCACATCATAACTAGCATAAAAACTTCAAATAAACAGAGTTAAATTATAAAGAGAGAGCCCTCTCTGGATGAAGTTTGGCTAGAAATTGCATCTAAAATATTGGTTAGTGGTTACCTCGGCTACATTCCCTTTTCTCACAAGTTTTGGGGAACAACCTGAGTGATAACATCATTGGCGACTCCACTGGGGTCTGAATGAATGTCTGTTACTAATGTCTAATCTCTAAAGCTACAGATGGAGCCTGAAGTTAGCCAGGCAGCCTTTGATACTATCTTTTCTATGCAATCACAAGAGTAAATAAAAGCTACTTTAGTCCAACTCCACTTTAGCACTAGATCCTAAATAGTTGTCACGAATATTTGTTTGGCCATCCTTGTTTCAAACCTCCCTAAAGGAAAGCCCCAAATTCTCCTACATTTTAGTAGCTTCGTTCAAAATATTTTCAAAACTTGTATCCTCCAAGTATTCCTAGAAAATACCAAAACATACTTAGAAGCTGGCTCCAAAGAAGAAAAATCGATACACAAGGTCAAACCCAGACCCAAATCCTCCAACTGTTTTTGACAATCCAAATCTGATTGCTAAGAGCCTTAGGAAACCAGAAAATCAAGAGAGTTCTATTGATTCAAATCTTGAACCATCCCAGTAGAAACCCATTCAAATTAAACCTACTGCAGCAAATTCTCAAGCCCTTCTTCCTATTGTTGTAGCTTCTTCCAGTTCACCTTTATCACTCCAAAATCTCTTTTCCACCCATCCATCCATAGCACTTATCTCAGCTCCTATCCCTGTGCTTCCATTTGTCCCACTTTTCCCTGCTAACATGGCAAATAGATATGCTCCCCTACAATTTCCTACCAATCCAGGGTCTATGCCACAAGATTATCAGGGAAAAATTACCTATTTTGATGGTACCGGCACTTACACTGCTCAACAACATACCAAGAGGATGACAGGCTATTTTGAAATCTATGAGATTGATGATGATGATGTCAGGATGAAAATTTTTTGTCCAAAGCTTAAGTGGTGATGTCAAGACATGGTTTAGGTCACTCCCTGCAACTACAATAGCTAATCCAGATGCCCTATATCAGAATTTCCTAAATAGGTGGGAAAAGAAAAAAGACCCTTTACACATCTTAACAGAATATGAGAACTTGAAGAGAGACCCACAAGAGAGTGTCCAATATTATTGTGCCAAATTCAACAATACCTACCTTGCTATCCCAATAAATCTTAGACCACCACCAGACATAGCCTTGATCAAATTCCCTAATGGATTTGACTTAGATATGGCTTACCAGCTCAGGGAGAGAGCTCCTCCTAGCCTTGAAGATATGCAGAGCATAGTTGTGAGTGTTGAAGACAATTTTATTTCTAGACGAAATCAAGCTAGGACTGAAAGAAGAACAACTTTCAAAGAGGAACCCTCTTCCTTTGAACAGAAACTTGATGCAATTATTAAAGGAATGGACAGGTTGGGAGATAGAGTGGAAACTATTGAGAGGAAATCTTCATGGGAAAGCCAACCAAACAACAATGTAAGAAATCCAATCTTTAGAAAAAATCAAAACCCCATTGTAGGAAAATTTGGTCCAAACCAAAACATAGGGCCTCCCTTCCAGGAAAACTATGCAGAAGCCTCCACATCTAGTGAACCAACAGAGGACCCCCACATTAACTTAATGGGCCTCAATAGTGGCCAACCAATTTTCTTAACTCAATAAGACCAAGAGGCTCATACTCTTAGTCAGTGTCAAATGAAATCATGGGAATCCTTTGATCTTAAGCAAGGGTATGAAACAACTATGTATGAAGTCCACAAGCAATACAACTTGAGAAGTAGGAGAATAGATATCCCTGATGATCCCAAGCAAAAGACAATCAAGAAGCCTACCGAAACCAAACTCAAGGACTCTCATATACCAATTATCCCTAAATCAACTCCCAATCCAAGTGGTCCAACTGTTGAAGATGCTTTAGACAAAGATAAATCAAAACAACACCCTACATCTGTCTCTCCACTCAGAGAAGTTGTAGAAGAACCTTTGGAAGATGGTGAGCAAGCAACTCTAGTTCATCATAACATTCCAGCAAAAGAGGCAGTTGTTGAAAACTCAGTTGAAAGACACAACCTTGTTGCCCAAAATGTCAAAACAAAAACAGAAAAACCCTTTAATATGGAAGCTAAAATAAGTAAGTTAAAAGTATCCATCCCATTATTTGAATTGGCTAGGCATGAATTTTTTAGGGAACAAATCAGCAGATCATTACAAATTTCAGAAAACAAAGATTCAGTGAACATCCTTGATGATCAACCAGAACTTATATTTGGCCCTGAAGCAAATGGTAAAACAGTATATGGAGGTGTCCCTCCCTTTTACGTGAGTTTAAACATTCATGACAAGGTGCTTCACAATGCAATGTTTGATTCAGGAGCTTCACATAATCTGATGCCCAAATCTGTCATGGAAAAGTTGGACCTAGATATCACAAGGACATACAAAGACTTGTTTTCCTTTGATTCCAGTCAGGTCCAATGTTTAGGCTTAATCAAGGATCTGTGTGTGTCATTAGTCCAATATCCAGCCAAGACAATTCTCATGGATGTGGTGGTA
>APFE031061564.1:1641-17933 GCA_000404065.3 Pinus taeda | reverse complement strand
GGGTGCCAAGCTACAAGGATCTTTGCAACTAGACATGTCTTATGCCACTATCTCAGTCTTCGGCCAACCTAAAAGGCTATACCGAGAAACTTTGATGAAGTATGTGGTAAGTATTCAAGAAAAACCCCAAAACTTTCCCATTTATTCTATGCATTCAGACATGGAATCTTTTATCTTATACAACACTGAGATTCAAACCCAAAGTGATGTAAAAATGGTGACTTTAATTCAAGATGAATTCCTAGACAAAGAATCCACAGTTTAGATTCAAGAAATCTTGGAAAACAATAAATTAACAGTCACACATAAAGAATCCTATGAGACTGTAAATCTAACTATCCCTACTGAGCAAATGGAAAAAGCTCCTAATACCAGTTCAAATCAAGAAAACCTATGGTATCTAGATTTTGATGGATATGTTAATAAGCTACGAGCAGGGGCAGGGGTTTGGATACATAATGTGAAGGATGACCACGCTGAAGGACATGCATTTAGATTGAATTTCAGGTGCACTAACAACATGGCCGAGTATGAAGCCCTCCTCTTAGGGCTCAAAGTGATAAAAAACTTAGGTGCAGCTCAAATATCAATTTTGGGAGACTTTGACCTCATCATTCAACAAATAAAGGATGACTTCATTACAAATGATCTTAGACTAAGGTCATATAGAGCTGCTACAATGGAAATTCTCAACACCTTTCTGGAATCCCAATTGACCAAGATTCCAAGGAATCAAAATCTGTATGCCCATAGTCTAGCAACCTTTGCAAGCACTTGCAAATTTCCATTTAAGCCCAATCACCTATTCACTGCTGAAATAAAACATAGACCTGTTGTACCAGATAATGTCAAAAACTGGCAGGTGTTTGAAAATGATACACAAATCAACAATTTCCTGACTTTGAAAGAAGATTTCTCAAGCACAAAAATGGATACCAACACTATAGAGGAAAGCATCAAATGGACAAAGTTGAAACACATATCTGTGCTGAAAAAGAAAACCAACTTCTACATCCCACCAAGTTCATTAAAACAGAGTTACAACAACTTCATGAAAAAGAAGGTGAGGATGCAATTGCAGCAGAGTGTGAAGTCATTGGGCTGAAGGATAATTTTCTACCTACAAGCCTCACTCCTTTAGAGGACATTTTTGAATCAAATGACATCTCTAGGAAACCTAAAATGCAGCCATTAAATGCAGAAATTGAGGAATGTAATCTAGGAACTGCAGAAAATCCCAAAATGATAAAGTTGTCCAAAGGTCTGCCTCCTGACCAAAAACTCAAGTATATTGAACTATTCAAATAATTTCAAGATGTCTTTGCATGGAGTTATGAGGACCTAAAGTCTTACGATACTGTAGTAATCCAACACACAATACCTCTCAAAGAAAACCAAAAACCTTTCAAACAGAAACTTAGGAGGATCAACCCTGTGCTACTCCCTTTGATTGAGAAGGAAGTTAAGAGAATGTATGAAGCTAGAATTATAGCTCCAATCAGATTCTCAGAATGGGTTTCAAATTTAGTGCCCACTAGAAAGAAGACAGGGGAGATAAGGTTATGTGTTGATTTAAGAAATTTGAACAAAGTCCCTTTAAAGGATAATTACCCTTTGCCCAAAATGGATCATATTCTGCAAAGGGTAGTGGGTGCTTCAAGGATATCACTGTTAGATGGATTCTCAGGCTTCAATCAAATCCTAATGCACCCTGATGACCAGGATAAAACTGCTTTCACAACCCCTTGGGGAACATTCAAATACATGAAAATTCCTTTTGGACTCAACAATGCAGGAGCAAATTTTCAAAGAGCCATGGATATTGCTTTTGCTAAAGAAATCCATGACTTTTTAGTCATTTACCTAGATGACCTTACAACTTTCTCCAAATCAGATCAAGAGCACCTAGATCATCTCAGGCAAGTATTCTTAATTTGCAAAAGATATGGTATATCACTAAATCCAAAGAAATCATTGTTTGGCTTAGAAGAAGGAAAATTATTGGGCCATATCATCTCTAAAGAAGGCATTAGGATTGATCCAAATAGAATAAAAGCCATCTTACAAGTCCCTCACCCCAGAAACATTAAATATTTACAAGCCTTTTTGGAAAAAATCAACTTTCTAAGAAGATTCATACCAAATCTAGCTGAGCTAATAAGATTTCTGAACAACATGCTCAAAAAAGACTCCAAAGTTAAGTGGACAATAGAAACTAAGCAAGCCTTTGAAGAAATCAAAAAGGGGTTAACTCAAACACCAATCCTCACAAGCCCCAATTTTGAAAAGGACTTTATCATATTCTCATTTGCATCAGAACATACAATTGTTGTTGTATTGCTCCAAAAAGATGAGCAGGGATGTGAAAAACCCATAGCTTTCTTCAGAAAAGTCCTTAGAGATGCTCCACTTAAATATCAAATCATGGAGAAACACGCATATGCCCTTGTAAAGGCCATAAAGGACTTTAGAGTTTACATCTTGTACTCTCATGTGATTGCTTATGTGCCCAACACTGTTGTTAAAGACATCCTGACCCAAGAAGGAATTGAAGGCAAAAGGGGCAAATGGATAGCTACCATACTAGAATATGACATTGAAATTAAACCAACAAAACTGATAAAAGGACAAGGACTAGCTAAACTCATGACTGAAACTAACTTTCAAGCCCTTGACATAAATCAACTGGATAATGAGCAGGAGATGTCGACTCCATAGATCAATCAAGCCTTTTTACAGTCACCTTGGTATGCTGACATATCTTTTGTATTATTAAACCTGCAAGCTCCTCTAGGATTATCCAGAACTAAGAAAAGATTTTTGTGAATGAAAGCTTCCAAGTTCTGCATTTTAGATCATGTTCTCTTTTGGAAAAACCATGAAGGTATTTTATTAAATTGTCTAATCAAAGAAGAAACTGACAAAGTACTTAAAGAATTTCATGCAGGGGATTGTGGTGGACATTTGTATTGGAAATCAACTGTTGATAAAAACCTAAGGGCTCGATTTTATTGTCCCACCCTATTTGCTGATGTGAAAAAATATGTAACTTCTTGCCACAAATGCCAAATTTTTGAAGGAAAGATAAAGTTGTTGCCTCTACCCCTCAAGCTCATTTCCATTGAAAAACCATTTCAACAATGGGGTTTAGACTTCATTGGGGAAATCCACCCTTCATCCTCTGTCCAGCACAAGTGGATTTTAACTGCTACAGACTATTTTATCAAGTGGATAGAGGCCATCCCTTGTAGATAAGCCAATGACTCAGTAATCATGCAATTCCTTGAGACCAACATCTTGTCTAGGTTTGGCTGCCCAGAGAAAATTATTACAGAAAATGATGTTGCCTTTAAATCTAAGAGAATGATTAATTTCTTTCATAAATACCACATTACCTTGGGCCATTCCACAGCCTATTACCCTCAAGGTAATGGCCTAGCTGAATCCTCCAACAAGATCTTGATCAAAATCATTAAGAAAGTCTTGGAGGAGAACAAGAAAAACTTGCATAAAAAGCTTGTGAAGGCCCTATGGGCAAATAGATTGACCACCAAGAGATCTATTGGGACCAGTCCCTATCAATTGGTTTATGGAATGGAGGCAGTATTCCCTTCTTCTTTGGGAATCCTAGTCATAAAGTTGCTACAAGAGATACAATCAGAACCTAATGATATTCAGAGAAGGATCAATCAAACTATTCACTTGCAACAAACAAGAGAGGATATCTATCACTGAGCTCAGGTTTTACAAGAAAAGCTTAAAAATGTATTTGATAAAAGAACCAAAGCAGAGGATTTTTTCATTGGGGATAAAGTTTTAAAGTGTGATTCCATAAGAGAAGATAGAGGAAAACATGGAAAATTTGATTTCTTATGGAGAGGACTATTTATCATTCAGACTGTACAAGGAAACAACACCTACTTTTTGAAAAGTCTGGATGGTACAGAGGTATATGGTGGACCAGTCAATGGTAGAATGCTTAAGAATTATTTTCAGCCACTTTGTTAAAAATAGCAGCACTTCAATTTTTACATAGTAGTGTTTACTTTTCTGCAGTTTATTACAGCAATAGGATAGGGAATAAGTTACAAAAAATTTTGAGGAAAAGGAAAGGAATTGTGCCACCTTTGGGTATTGAATTTTTAGCATATCAGAAGAAGCTAAAGAATCAGACTTGGGAGCTGTGAAAATGATGAGAAATAATAAAACAGAGTACCCAAAACAGAGCTGCAATTTTTGGAATGAGTTCATGAGAAATACAGGCATTGCAGAGGAGCCATTTTGTCAACAACAAAGGAGAAATTTTAGAATACAACAAAGAACTAAATATAAGGCCATCTGACCTATTGTTCTTAACTTTTCACTAGGAATTTCCATCCCCAAGTGGAGCCACTGTTAGCTTCCTATACCAATAGGTTTCATTTTTCATGATTGACTAGAGAAGTGCCAAAAATGTTCATTATTTTCATGCTCCAAAGGTTCCATATTTTGATGAATTTTCACCATGTATAGGTGGTTAACTCTTGCCACAGTTGATGATTAGCCAGACAGCCTAAGCCTGGCTAGATCATGTTTGAATTTACTTGTCTTAGAATAGAGAATAAAGGTCTGCACAAACAGTTCAAGCTTGGCAGACAAGTAGTTAGGTAGAGAAGCAAAGGGTCTCAACAACTTAATGTGAGCCCGGGAAGAAATAAGGGTAGACTTAGATAGGAGGGCGGATAAAAGAAAATAAAAGAATCTGGGTTGCTAGTTCAAATGCACCCAATGAAAATGAAGAAAAAATGTCAGGTGTACTAGGCTGGGTAGGCAGTTTTGATATGGGAGGAGTAGGTCTATGAGCAATTTTGCTTCTTTGGAACAAGTTTCATCTCATAAAAATCATAAGGTGCCATGGCAAGGTGGTTACAAAACAAATGGAGCATGACTAAATTCCCTCCCCAATTTTTCCCAAGAAACACTCACTAACATCCACCCCAAGGGAAATGAGATCTGCTCATTACCCTTAGTCCACTTCATCTCATAGAAAAACTAAGTGAAAATGTGTTTTCACCTAGGCAAAACAAGCCACATTTCTTGTGTAAAAAGTCTTTATTCCATTTTGCCAAAGTTTCCTAAACTTCACCACTTGGCATCTTTTCATTCCCCCCATGCCTATGTTTTCACTCTATAAACTTAGCCTAAACCATACAAACCCATCCCATATAGTCATATTAAGCCCCTAACTCTACTATATAACTCCTATATAACTTTTTCCCTCCCCCTAGTATATAAATACATAAAAAATCCCCAAAAAACAAATATCCCGACCCTTGGAAATATAGCCATATGATAAGGATTTTCGGGAATTATAAGGTTAACCTGGAACCTTAAAATAACCCTTAGCACGCATAAAAAAACCTTGGTTTTCATATTAAACTTTGGTTATATGAAAAACCAACCGGCCGCAGTCCAGTGCTGAATACACTACAAAACCTCACAATAACATTATACAAAGCCAATATATCAAAGTGGGTCCCCATGTCACGCCCCCACAACTTACCATTCATCGTCGACCGTTTGATCGGGGCTCTCAGATCCAATGGTGCAGAACCGTATCACGATGCCCCCAGTGCCCGAACATTATGTTTCGGGAAAATGGCGGTTTCGCCGCCGTACCAAGGGCACATGTCGCTCACCCGTGTGTATTGTGACCCCCCCACTCAATACTGCTACCACCACAAAAGCAGTGCAATAAAACCACTTACTGCCCTTGCTCCCCACCGCTGACGTCATCCGATGATATCACAACCACGTCAGCACCACGTCACCATTGCCACATCAGCACCAAGTTATCCGCCACGTCATCTTCCGTGCCCTGCTACACGAAAAAAAATCTACATCATGATGCATCATCACAAAAAGTGCCGATTTTTGTTAACAAACCCGTAAAATTGTTTGTATTTTACCATTCTCATTGTGTAATTTTGCTGAGCTTTTGCATGCAAATGACGACGAGTTCACCAGCAAACCTTCAGTCTGCCACCTCGACCACCATAGCTCGGCGCCCCACTGTGAAAATCATCTCCCAACCAGCCAGTAACTCTAGTGCATTATGGAAAACAGGTATTTACCATCATCCTGTGAAAAACCCTCTGAATTTTGATTTTTCCCTGTGAAAATTGTCTGGGCAATCCTAGAAACTTGTCAAAATTTCACCCTGCTACCTACACATAAGCCCACTAGGACCACTCATTCATCAAAAAACCTACACATTGCATACCTCTCTGTACAATTTTCCCAGCAAGCCGAGAAAAATAGGTATTCACCTAAGTCTTGCTCCCAGGCTCCCCAATTGACTTCCCTCTGCAAAATTGCCCACTAAAACTACTAGTTTTCCCACATTTTGTTATAGAAACTACCAATTCAGCCCCACTCATCAAAATCTCTCCAATTTAGGCCGAGCTCAAGGTATGTTTGGGTCAGTAATTTCTAAAGGAAAGGCCTTGAAACCATTGCTACTCATCCCTTACAAGACAAACCCTTCACGCTTCATCCTTTTGCTTCAAATTCTTACCAGAGTCAAAACAAAGCACTCCAATTTGCAAATCCTTTGGAAAAAGCCCCAGGGCCTCTATTTTTCCCACTGCTGCTGTAAAAGTCCACATTTCAATCAAAAAAAACTTGAGAACTGATAAAGATGGCATCCCCTGCTCCAGTAGCCCTCAATGTGGCCCCTCTCAATGCCCCACATAAAGAACTGGAGTGGTTACCCCTAGCTGAAAAGGATTTCCATATTAATGACATAATGGGGAGCAAATCTCATCTCCAGGCCTTTTGTGAGATCAGGAACAACCATAGAAACAAAACTAACATCTTTGGGATTTGGGAGTCCAATATGCCCATGTACTACCTTCCCTTCCTTGTGTAAATTTTTTTCCTGACCTCATTCACCAATGCCATGCCAATTATGAGCCCACTCAAAGGGCAGTGATGTCTCCTTCTAGGAAAGTTCTATTCTATGTCACCCCTTAATCAATAAATGAGACGCTACATTTCAAACCAACTGAACCATTGACTCCTCTTTCCTTGGGATTTCTCCTGACCAAGGTGCCAAATTGCCAAGTGCAGAGATAACCAGAATTGGCAAAACATTTATGAAACCCAATCGTCAACCATAGGAACTTCCTCCATACCTAGACACTCAGTTTAATGAAGCAAGAAAGTTTATTATTAACATGATAGCCTACATCCTGGTATTCAAAACTAGTGAGTATGTAGATGAAACCACATTGGTCTTATTATCCATGTTTTCTCCAGGACAGCCCCCTGCTGTCAAGTATGACTATGCCACCTACATATTTGATAATATCCATGAACAATTCATGAGCATGGACAGAGAAAGAGAATTTAAATACACATCATACATATATCATTTGTTGCTCTACTATCATCCATATAGTTTTCAAGTTCCCCTCAGAAAATTTGATGTCAAGGGAGAGCCAAGGTATGTAATCTTCTGGACCCTAGTCTTCCACCATGTCTACTATTCTCCTTACACTTATTGTGAATTTATTGATCTATTCATATATCCAGCCACCTCTCTACTGATACCAAGTCCTCTAGACAAACTTTCTCGTGAAATGCAGAGAATTCTACAGCTCTCCAAGAGCTATAGCATAGGTGACTGGTACTTTTACCAGAATCACACTATGATTCGGATATATGGATGTGAGATGAGCCCCTATAAATTGCCAAAATATGTGCCAATGCGGTTTTTTGCCCTGGAATACTTTAGACAATTCATCCAAGCAGATGTAATCCATTTCTTTGAGGCCAAGAAAAAGGCACAACTTCAAATAAGGAATCAACTGGGCCCTTTCACCTTCAATCAGAGGGAAGCCTGGTTAGAGGCTGATGAGATTTTAGGGCAAAGACTCAGACTAAAACAAAGTTTCTATTGGGCACCATATGACCTCAATCATTTTCTAAGCTATAGGAAAGTCAAAAATAAGTTGCTAGCATATGTTCACTATCCAATCCCTGAAATCCAGCAATATGCTAATCAACAAGAGTGGCTAGAGGGCACATTGTTCGAAGAGATGACTGGAGAAGACAAATTGGAAAAGGAAATGAAAGAGCTTGAGAAAACACTTGACCTGGACTCTTTTGGACATGTACCCTTCAAGCTGCCCCATCACATTGGAGGTGATACATCTTTTGCTGAGAGCTGAGAGCAAGCAGCACGAAAGGCTAGCTCAGCACCAAAGGGCAAGGAAGTAATGGATACAAAACAGCAGACCATGGCTAATCAGCCCACTACAACACAAGAATAGGGACAAGGGCAAGCTCCCCCAGCTCAAACCAAGGCATCCGAAGCCCCTGTTCTCCAGACTCCTCAAAATGAGGAAAAGAGTAGAAAGAGAGACACAGAAGAGGATTCCCCTGCTAGTGGACCATTAGAACAAACAGGAGATAAGAGGCAGAGGTTGAATCCCTATTCAAAAGAGGAATTTGTGGAAGATACCACAAGCACCATGAGAGGTCAGGGAAGAACTGAGCAGCAAACATCTCCACTACCTGGCACCTCAGCTAGCTCATTCCAGCAAGAGATAGAGAGGCAACATAGCGTGGAAGTTTCATCCACTAGGCCTCAAAGCAAACAAAGCTCAGATATCAAGAAAACATTTACTGATATAAAAGCTAGAAATGGTCGAGTTAGGATGCAGCTTTATAATCAACTGATTAGGACAACACCTACCAATCAACAAAGACTAATGGCTTCTTATGATATTAAGGAAAAGAAAATGATCCTCAGCCATTTCAAGCCCAAGACACAAAAACCCCATTCAGCTGCTGACTATATAAGAACCAATCTGGAATTTTTCTCCAAAGACATTCATCCAATTGACCAGATTGAGTTACATAAACAAACTGAGGAGATGGTGTATGCCACTTTGGCAGATAAGGCATTGCTTGCTCACAAACTGCAAAATTCATTGCACAATACCTCTGCCCAATTAGAACTAGAGAAGGCTTCCTCCTTAACTAAGCACAGCAGGATTAAGTCCTTAGAAGAAATCATCATCGAGCTGGGGCATAATCCTAAGGATGCAAAGGGCATCAAAGCACTAAGAAATAAGAAGGAGGAGGACATTGCAGCCCTCAAAAGGCAATTAAAGTTGCCAATTACAGTGCATCCACAAACTACAGAAGTTGCACAACAAAAAGAGAAAGAGGACATGGTAAGTCTGCTGATGAGAATGAATGAGAGATTAGGAGAAACAGAGTAAGCATTGGAGAAGGCCATTAAATAGAAGAAGGGAGATTTGACCTCCCAGCCACCTGAAGCAGCTCCAACAAGTGCCACTACTCCCCCTAATGGTACAACATTAGTCCCTCCTACCATCCCAACATCAACAACAGATACAACAACTACAAATGCTACAACAGTACCAACAACAGAGCCAGAGACCAGCATGAAGATGGAAGAAATGATGAAAGCAGTGAAAGAGCTAGAAGCTCAAATTTCCGAGCTCAAAGAGGCAAAAGAAAAGCTAGACAAATTAGAGGTGAGCTATGACAAGTCAAAAATAACAGTGGTAGAAAAAACTAGAGAAGTAAATACCCCGAAGAACAAGGTGAAATCATTGGAAAAGGATCTCACCTTTTGTAAACCTATAGCAGACATTAAAATGATTTTGTGGACCAAGATTGGCCAGTCCATTACTGACCAATGGCGATCAATTCAAATAATCTATCAACAAATTGAATTAATAGAAAGGGCACAAGAGAAAATTCAAAGGGCCAGGGCATCATTAAGAAATATGCCTGAGCAGGCCAATAGGCTCATCCATTTTTTGAATACCAATACTAAAGAACAACTAGCAGCTTTGGACATCTCGGATAGGACAGGCACCATTTTGACAGTAAAGAAGGTGCTAACAATGAGAAATTTTATACAGACTTTGGAAAGGAAGTGTCAAGAGATGCAGATGGACATTAATGCCTTCACAAAGAAATTCACAAACTTACAGCAGAAGGGATAACCCAGCTTACTAACAAGCAATCAAAAACTGTTCTGACATCAACAGTATGCTCACAGGGTAAACATGTATGTAACAAATCAGATCACTACATCATCCATCACCTCAGAAGACACAGGACCTCCTTCCGGACAGAGCTTATATGACAAATTGGAAAATTTATTTTTTATAGAACATGAAATAAATCACCTTTTTGAAGTCAAGCCTAACTTTTAGAGGTATATTGTGGCTGATGAAATACTTGTAAAAATACAAAGACATCAGTTGCCTATAGAACAGTGGTGGCAGAGTATGCTGGAAGTTTTACCTAGGTAATTTGGATTTTTCTGCCTACATACACTTGGTCAAATAGCAAGACACGTGGCAGATATGAAGGAAGGATCTCAAGCAAGGATCAGGACACATTAAAGATAAATCAAGAGCAGGTGAAAGATCAGGACAACAATGCAGAAATGAAAATTAAAGACACAACTACCACCCGAATTCCTGGGTTAAAAGGTCTAAAATATCTCATCAGTTAAAGAAGCCAGCACAGCCATAATAACTCCTACCTTTATTTCTGCATTTATTTCTCTGGTAGAGTAGGTAAACTAAGTTATTGCTTCATATCTTATCCACAAGATATTTTGTAAATCTCTTTGTTATAAATACCTCCCCAAAGAATGTATTCAGGGTTGGTGATTCTCCTCTTGGAATGCGCCGTAACTCTAATATTTCTTAATATAATGGTTGTTGAAATGCATTGATGTTGGACCTTATGACTGTGGATTTGATGATTCTGAGCTCTGCTACAGAATTCCTGTGTCTTTCTTTGGATCAATAAGTTATTATCAATTGTGTCTTTTTGTTTTTCTATGTTTTGCAAATTTCATTTATGTTTCATAATCTTAACAACAGGGGAAAAAAATAGCCCAGAACTTGTTTAAATACACTATGTGTTCAATTCCTGTTGTTATTTATGTTTTCTTCAGAACTATCATAAACAGAAATTCTTAAATGCTTATGTTTATACTAATTCTTTCATTTTGAAAATTGCCAAGGAATTTTTCACTATTCCTTGAAAATATTCATGCACCTTCCCTCTGCTACCATGATAATGGATTCTTGACTATTCTTTACCCCCTAGCTTACATCCCATGAATCACTAGCTTTCAATATTGTTCCAAAACTGATTATCTTGCTCTGTAGTATGGCCCCTCATCACAGAAACACACTCAGCAGTCCATCTTCATAGACTCCATTGCCCAATGGAATAAACTCTTTCAAACTTGCATCCTACCTCTGTTTGAAATCACCATCAAAACAAATTTAAAACAAACCTCTGCACATCATAACTAGCATAAAAACTTCAAATAAACAAAGTTAGATTATAAAGAGAGAGCCCTATCTGGATGTAGTTTGGCTAGAAATTGCATGTAAAATATTGGTTAGTGGTTACCTCGGCCGTATTCCATTTTCTCACATGTTTTTGGGAACAACCTGAGTGATAACAGATTCAAGGAAATCACAATGCCACCAGGCGAGACCCTGTGGGAATTGGATCAAATACTGAAGTGCATAATTCGTGTAGTGAACATGACATTAACAAATGGGCAACACCACAAATGGTTCATAGCATCATTAACGCCACATCTATGGAATGCGTTGTCGCAAAAAAGGATAACCACTCAACTTGAGGCTTTGGAGGCCACAATGAGATTACACAAGACTCCAATACAAGATCCTAACCTGCAAGTGTAGAAGATTCACACACAGTTGAAAAACTTGTGGCTGGAGATGCAAAGTTTGAAACAAGACAGAACAACCCGACCAGAGATGTGTGATGAGGTATCGTGTGTAAAATGCAAGGGCCAGTGGCATGACAAGGATCATTTCCCAGTGTTCATGAATTACCTTGTGGGAGAAGGGCCAAAGCCACTAAGACTGGAGGCACAAGCAGGACCAAGCACGATGCCTGCACTATGGTGTGAAATTTGTTAGATAGGAGGAAAGAATGCTACAGATAACTACCATCTATTACAGAAGTATACACAGAATTCACAGCAGTTATTCTGTAATTTTTGCAGGTCAGTAGGACATGATGAGCACACCTGTAGAAGTTATGAGATAATGATGGATCGAACTCCTACCTACAGAGTTCAGCCCTAAACACGGCCCCTTGATCAAAATGCAGGAATGGTGCACACCAAATTTCATGGGTGCAGACCAGGCCAAGATGGAGGGGGACCAGGAAGAGGTCGCAAACAACTAATATGTTACAATTACGGAGGGCCTGGGCATTATGCCCGCGATTGTATGAATCCAACACAACCATCATGCTCGTATTGTACATTGTTTGACCATGAGATGGAGGATTGTCCCACACTGATAACGAGGTTGCACGATAAAGGAGAACTCCAACCTCCCCTAACTCAAAACCTGCAAATGATGAGGTCTGAGCCGCGTGAGGAAGACCCTAATGTAAATATCATGCTCTAGAGTGGAATTACGATAGGGGATGACAAAGGCAATCAACCTTAAGAAAGCACCTAGGTTCGCAAGACTGGAATGAAGGAACTAGAATTTAATTTGGAGCATGCTAAGGAGACCTTCATGGAAGCTAAGAGGAGTTGCGCTGATGCCTCCACTTTAGGAAGTAAAGACAGACTGGAGCCGGAAATGGGCCCATTGATGCTCACTACATTCTTGGAGACATGCATGAAGCTGCTACGTGACAACAAGGCTATAAAGGGGTTGCAAGAACTCATAACTATATACGTTGGGATAGTGCTAGGATAATTGTGCATAGTCCAGAAGCTCGGGAAGCACACAACATGAACAAGAAGGGAGATGATATTGACCACGCAGATTGGGGAATATGAGATCGACAAGTGATTCTAGATCCAGGATCGAATGTAAACATCCTGCCAAAGCAGACATGGGAGCACATGGGCAGGCTTGCATTGCAATGGTATCCTATCCAACTGCAGATGGTGAACCAGCCAAAGATCCTACCTATGGGGAGATTACAGGGAATCACGGTAGAGGTTGACGGAGCATGTGCACTAGAAGATTTTTAAGTAATAGAGATTGTTGATAACAACAATCCCTACCCCGTGGTATTGGGAATAGATTGGGCCACTGACATGAATGGAGTGATAAATCTAAAGACGTGCAAGATGATCTTTGATAAAAAGTCTCTGCGAGTATTGGTACCTTTAGACCCTGCAGAGGGATAGTGCTACATAGAGCCAACGTACAACTACGACAATGATGGCGATCTGGACTGCATCTACAAGATAACTGTGTGTGAGAAAGATTGGGTGAATCCAACCACAGATGGACAAATCTCTTGGGAGTGTGAAAGCTCCTGCACATCCAATTCTAACGAGGAGATAGAACGATGGTAGAACCGGTTACACGAGGTAACCGCGCTCAATTGTAACATGATGACAAGGTTGCTACGCTCCGTAGCAACAGAGGTAAGGGATCTACCTATGTATTATGGGTTAAGTGAGGTGGATGACTTCCTGAACAAATTTGAATGAGACGTGCCAGAACAGTGTCACTTCGGCGCTTTGAAGTGGGTACTGCGTGCTACGCCTACAAGGTGATGAGGTACACACCAAAGAAGTTTTGAGGACTGGCGCAACTACCAAAGGATGATGCACATGTGGTTTGGGAAGCCTCATATGCGGTTAAAATACAAGTATGATGGATGGGATGATCCACGTGCACACCTCGCAAAATGGACACGGGTCTATGGGGAAGAGCCACAACCTGAGTTGGTGCACTTGTTCTGTCATACCCTGCATATTATACCCATGAATTGGTATATAGAAAGGGAGATCTGCCATGGCACGAATGAATGGGATATCTTGCACAAAGGATTCCTGTCAACCTTCACATTTGAGGATCATTGGTGGGATACTGTTGATGATGCGCTACAAGCAGTAAAAGTAGTTATCTTTAAAATACCCCAGGAGCCAATGAAAGCGCTTCAGCCTGAATGGGTGACCCAACTAAGCTGCGTGCTAGAATGTTACAACATAAACAATGAAGAAGACAATGAAGATCCACAAAAAGTTAACATCCTAGAAACTAAAGGCAATCGCGAGGTTCAAGGGCTATTAATTGAAGACCCCGATGTTACCGTGTTTTTATAGACAAAGTAGGTAAACATTAGTATGGAGGCCAAACCGAAGTATGCAATGCTCGGTGACTACTGGGATGATGCCATGATGGATAAGGTCATTGAGTTACTCCGCGAGTACCAAGAATTATTCCCAACCAAGATCATGGACTTAAAGGGGATAATTGGCGATTTAGGGATGATGAAAATCACCCTAAAACCCGACACACTTTCAGTTAAGTAGAGGCCTTACTAATTAAATCTAAAGTACAAGGAAAAGGTTGGCGTAGAACTAGACAAAATGGTCATAGATGGAACCATTGAGCCAGTGGAAGAATTCGACTGAGTAAGCCCTATGGTAGTGCAGGAGAAGAAGCAAAAGGGCAAGATAAGAATATGCATGGACCTTAGGAAATTGAATGACGCCTCTGTGCATGACCCATTCCCAAGTCCGTTCATAGATGAAGTATTGGAAAATGTCGATGGGCAAGAAGCATATTCTTTTACTGATGGGTTCTCAGGGTACCACCAAATCAAAATCACACCAGAAGACAGGAGCAAGACCACCTTTGCGACTGAGTGGGGATGCTTTCAATACACCATTATGCTATTTGGGTTAAAGAACGCGCAAACCATATTTTTGCGCATAGTTGTTGCATCATTCAAAGAATATATCCACAAAATTTTGGAGGTCTATCTGAATGATTAGACTATATTTGAATTGGTTAAGCACCATGTAGCGAGCTTACACTTGATGCTCAATACCTACTGATGACACCAAATCGCGCTAAACCTCAAAAGGTGTACATTTCTTCATTCCCTTTGGGAACCTATTAGGACATGTGGTCTACAAATAGGGAATAGTGGTAGACCCCACAAATATTGCAGTAATTCTTGTCAGGCAGAAAGAGTCAATTTTGCGGACAAAACTAACCTCCCTAGAAGCTTAAGGCTTTCTAGTGACAAACAAGACAATTAAGAACAATCCTTCTCTAAATATGCATTTACCACATAAGAAATCAAGTGTTTAGATCCTACCTGTAGTCCAACGTTGTTGTAGTAGTCCAGCCTCGTTGATCCGGATGAGCTCCTCCTTCACTTCGAAACCTGCATTCACTAAGAATCAAACGATTAAATAGCACCTGAATATCTCATAAGATAAAACATATTCAACATACAGTCTAAGGAGTATATGAAACAACTCATTAATAACAAATTGTTGAGAAGAATGGACTTATTTGTATTAATAGGAAACAAAAGAAACCATTACAACCTGAGCCTTGGTGTTGTGCAAGTTCCTCCCAGGGTCCAGCAAGAGTTTTCCTTTAATTTGATAAGCTCACCCACTTCCAAATGAAACAAGAAAGGATGGTAATCTCTCCTCACAAGCTTCTACAAGGAAGTCCTAATTCCAGCAGCATCTACCCTTTGGAATGTTCAGCTTTCAACCTCCCTCCTCTGGCCCAATGCCTGTATTTATAGTGTTCTAGAGGAAGTTATTCAGGTCCAACATCAATGGGATACTCCCTCTTTTGGATGGGGTAGCTCCTCTCTTGAAGGGATAAGTTCCTCTATCATAGGGATGCATGAACCATCTGGAGGCGCTCAATACACGTCAAACACTCTTCTAGAAAGCTCTAGAAGTGACCGCAAGTAACTTTTTTAAGATGAAACTCGCGCCTTTTGACCTTTACAGGAGTACGCACCCATCCCTACATACAGAGCATGCAAGGATGCAGGTATTGTGAACTTGGGATGCGTACACGCAGGTAAGGTAGAGAGAAACTGCGCACCCAGAGATAAACATGTTTTTAATGACTTTCTCTCTTTCTTGAAGTTTGACATGGAGAGCAGAGGTATGAGGCTTGCAAGGAGGATAATATGACTGTTGATGGATCCATACTAACTGCAGATAGTCATGGTGACAAATTTCAGTGTAACAGATTTCCCCCTAAAGTGCGAAGCCTGTAATAGATAAGGGTTTTATATCATCTAGGAAGGGTGAAGTACTTTATCATTTCAAGGATTATCTCGTGGAGAGCCCAGTCAGAAACTGCAATTTTCAACACAAAATACATGTATAAGATTATATCATCGTTGAGGTAGGCATTCCCATACTCAGATCAAAAACTTTAACTAACAGACTAACTACTACT
>APFE031061563.1:6670-23915 GCA_000404065.3 Pinus taeda | reverse complement strand
AAGGTATAAAACAAACCTTATTATGAATGACATTCTCACAATAATCAGAAAACAATGAATATGTTTTTTTTTCAACGAATCATGAAAATGCTTTTTGTTAATCCCCTTTTATATATTGTGATAAACATTCTCACAATAATCCGAAAACGGAATATATATTTTTTTATTATCTTCAAATAAACTATGATCTAAGTTTTCACTTCAATTTATTGGTTAATATGAAGTTACCTTTGTGAGGATATAGAGGCTAATATAAAAAGAAAACATAAATAGAAAACTTAAATGGTAAAGTGAAATGATTAAAAATAAAACGAAAGAAATTGTAATATTATGTTTCTAGTTTAAGTTGAAAATATATTAAATATGAGCATTTAAAAATATAATTAATGATAAAAAAAATTATTGTAATTTAATTTATAAATAAAAATATTTTAATATTAATTTATTTATACAAGAAAAAAAATTAATATACATATAAAAAAGATAGGTAATTTTCTTTATAATCAATAAAGAAATAAATGTATCTCAAAAGATTTGATCTTTATCAAGATTTGATAAATTTGAACTTAATATAAATCTATGACAATATTACAAATTGCTCAAATAACACCCTTATCTGTTCCCTCTCCACACTTCAAAGCTAATGATAAAATTAACGATG
The DNA here is from genome assembly GCA_000404065.3 of Pinus taeda. Classification (NCBI taxonomy): domain Eukaryota; kingdom Viridiplantae; phylum Streptophyta; class Pinopsida; order Pinales; family Pinaceae; genus Pinus; species Pinus taeda. The sequence goes on along the minus strand of APFE031061563.1, from coordinate 23,254 downwards.
TAAATAAATGAAGGAGGAACATGGATTGAGATTAAAATTAATAATTGTTCTGGGATTAAAGCAATGAAGTTGCTTCCCTTTTTTGCTTGAGATCCTTTGAATGAGAGAGATGGCTTTGTTTGCTAACAAGTCATTGTGAGTTAAAGTCTGATGAGAAGGTAGTGATCAAACTATTAGCCTCCTTATTGTTTCTAGTAATGATTAAAGAGAGGTTATTCTGGAATGGAGTTGAGTTTATAACCATCAATTTGATAATGACACTTGAATTTTCAATGAGAATCAAATATTTTATTTTGATTTTTTATTTTTTTTGTTGCTAAGATGATGGCTTGGAGAAGAACATATGCCTAGATTTGATTGTAGAAATAACCCAAACAAAATATATTTTCAAAAATTTTCCAAAATTAATTGTGGATGTTTACATGTGCATATTTTGACAATATGAATAACTTTGGAAATCTCCACTCTCAAAATATATTTTTATTTTTTCTTCACAATCTAATTCCATCCCTCAAAATAAATAACCATGTTAACAACACATATAATTATTTTTCTAATGATAAAATGATCTTGGAATAAGAACACAACCTAATTATTCCACATCTATTTTAATTTTTTCTTTTCTTTCTTAAATTTGACAATATAATTTCTTGTTAGATATTATTTTTTGTTATTTAAAATGTGATTTTTGAATGCATAAAATAATTTAGCATCCTTGAAAACCCTAAGACATTCAAGTTATGCATACTTCACAACTTAAACTTGTAATTCTAATAAATCATTAGAAAATTTTGAACAAGTTGACTTAAAAAATATCAAAAGTTTTATATTCCTTCTCAATTTAACCAACCCTTGAATGATTTTACTCAATTTGTACTAAGTAAAAACAATTTTATTTCATATTTTAATAATAGAAAAAATGGCCCTTTTCTTTTGTAAGGATTTTTGAAAATCTTAAGTTTAAGTTGCCTCATGGATTTTAGAGAATCATGAACCCGTTTATGCATTCAAAAGTGTATTTTAAACAAGAAATCACAATCTAGCTATAAGTTGTACTTCGAAATAACGCTTACAATAGTATAGAGGTAGGATTGGTTTGTTGAATGAAGTGGGTTGTTCACATATTTTCTCAATGGTAATCCCTCACTTTAGATATTGTTGGATTTCATAAGTACCATATATGCCTGATGTAATTGAGTGATTTTGTGTGCGTAATAGAAAAAAATTGTGTGTATGCGTATGCATCTCTATTTTGTTTCTTGGTATCAGAGTTGGTAGCTTTGGGTTTATGCCTCATAGGAGGGCCCAAGAAAATGTGAGAGGATTCGATCTTCTTGTGACTCTTACAGATCTGGGAGTGGTTGTCTTGTCAGCCACAAAGTCGTTGTTGTGCCTGTTGTCTAAAACGTTTCATTGGTACAAATCAAGATCAACTTTTTTCCATTTGTAGGCATTGATGACAAAGTTAACATTGCATTTAAAGATGCATTTGGAAATTAAGAGTATGTAGCAATTCTTGTTCTCATCCACCTTCACTCTCATTGTGGATAGATCATAAATCACAATGGATTCATTGTAGTAAATAAGAAAACTTTTGCATCTAGTTCATCTTGTGTTATTGTGGAGCCTTTACTATTATGAAAGGGATTGTGGAGAAATGCATTAGTATATAGAAGCTGGAAATTATGATTGACGCCTAGATCAATGGGTAACCAGTGCTTGTGGTTTAGACTCGCAACTCATGCTAGAGATCTCTTAAATGGAAAATTAAAAGAATCAACTAACATGGCTACTTTAGAAGATTCACTAGAGGATAACTTTGAGGACATCTCACATAGGGACAATCATGATAAGTACAATAAAAAGCCTCTCAAAATTTTCTAAAATAATTATCAGTCATTATGAGATCCATGTGTGTGAGATAGGTTATTGTTGTGTGTTTGTGAAAAGGAATGGTGGTTCTTAAGTTGGAAGCCCTGGTTATAGGAACATCAATTCTTATGTTTGAGGTCAAGTTGTTTGATCAACTTCTAAACACATTCATTATATAAATTGCCTTCCTAGCAACTAAAGGATTGTGGAAAGTGAAATATTTGATAGATGGTGGTAGGTCCATAAAGTCGTTCATTACTTGACAACTCTTATCGTGGAAGCAATGACGAGCCAAGTTCGTTAATATTGTTGACCATACAAGTTCTTCAATGATGGTTAAAGACAAATTATGTTTTAAATTGAGGTCAAGAGGTAGCTTGATTGATGGTGAACAAAGAGCGGTGTCTAGAAATTCTAGAGTGGATGTAATTGCTAATGAAAACCATATTAGACATACGTAATTTATATATAATTTGTGATTTATGTAATAACATAAGATTTAAAGGGAAGACTTGGAAATAATGTTTACAATGGTATATAGGTAGGATTTTTTTGTTGAGTGATTGGGTTGTTGAGATATTTTCGTAGCAATAATCTCTCACTTTAGAAATTGTTGGATCTCATAAGTACCATTTATACCAAATGTAATTGAGAAATTTTGTGTGTAATAGAAAACATTTCTTGTGTGCATCTTTTCCTTTCTATTATAGTCGGATTCTAACCAAAAATTCATTTCATATATTAATTAAACTATGCCAATAAAATATATTTAAATATATTTATATTATCTTAAAATAGTTTAGTAGGAAAACCATTTTTCATGAAAATATAAATTTTTCCAGCAAATTTTTGGAAAAATCTAATTAGTTTTTTTTTGGGTAAAATCTAAGCTACAATCGTTAAACTAAAATTTTAGAAACCTAAAATATTTTAAAAAATACGAAATCGATTTTTAAAATTTTGCAAATTTCTGACCTCTTATTCTATCTCCTTCCTGATTTTATTTCTACCCATATACGCATAACAATCAAGACGTTTCCCGGAAAATTCGTCATGCTCCCCAACTTTGACATTCACCACCAACAACAGCTTTGATTTGTAGTAGTCAACAGCTTTGAACAGATATTGTGCTTCCCTTCGACATTTTCTCCCAAATTTGAGTTGGTGCTCACATGGTATAGTTTGAGATTTTACGTTGATTAGAATACATCACCGACTTTATCATATACCTTGAAAAAAAAATAACATATCTTAACTTTTACTAAGAATTAATTAATTAATTAAAAGAATGATGAAGATATTAATAGTTTGCTCTATAAAAGACCATATGAAAATGTAAATGAATCTGTGATATTCATTGTTCATTGTTATAATTTTGTTCGTTGTTTGTAAGAACAAGGTGCTGCATGCAGCCGTAGTCCCTGCCGGGGTCTACCACAACAATTGGAGGTCTGCCACAACAATTGGTTTGAATGAAGTGCCCATATTCAAGAAAACATCTCTAGCCTGACAACTTCGCCCAAATCCCCATATTCAAGGAAACATCTCTAGCCTGACAACTTCCCCCAAATCCCATGCAGCAGTGTTCTCTGTCAAAGGAGTTGTGGACGGGGATGACCCTTCGAGCTTCCTATGGACCAATCTATATTTAATAAAATAATGGAATTGATTTTAGCTAGTAACGCTCTTCCTATCAATTATTCAAACTAAAACCTATAAATCTATATGCAATAATAATTCATACTTAAAATTAAAAGTAAATTAATAAGAAAACATTTTATTTTAATTTTTACGATTCTCCCTCGAATCATTAATTGATGGAAAATACAATAGAACGTCGGAAAAATGAAAGTTGGCTACTTAATAACTCACTTCCTTGGAATTCACCCAAACAACGACAGTGTTTTATTAAAGAAAGCGTCGCCTCATCTTGACGTCACCAATTCAATACTGCCTCTTTAGCGTAAAGCGAAAGGTGGGAGTGGAGAATGCACCTCTGAGCAGAAACCATGAAAGCTTAATTAGTTTAAGACAGGACGTTTTCTGCTCAAAATTTTAATACTCAAGGCGTGTATCATGGGGTTACTGATAAGTAAAAAGAAAAAAAAAGAGCAAGTTCATGCTACATACCACGACTCATACAAATTGATGCATTAAACCCGTGCAGGTATATATAGGCTTCTTTGCTGGAAGTTGAAATGTATATTTTAATTTTTTAGTGTATAAAAAATGATCGTTATATTTTTATTTAGGGTTTTTTAATGTTTGGGAGTTAGGCTTACAAAAGTCAAAATATAAATGGCTAATACAATACATTATTAACCTATTAACTTAATATATTAAGTTCACTCCTACGAAACACATGAATAGCATTTAATAATGTAATTTAGGTAGACACTGAACTAAAAATGATAATACTAATCAAAATTATACAATACAGATGTGGATGGCATGCTTTATAAACTGTCGCAAACGGCAGGCTCGAAGGAAATCCGTTCATTTTCCAGATCGTATAGTATATGGAAGTTCTGTTGTAGAATATTGCCAAAAAAATTAAATTCGAAGTTTGGCAACATTTCCAGGCACACTAAACCTTTATCGCCCGTAATCATGTAATTGTCTTTTGTCAAAGGGTAATCCGCTCCGCGGAAATGAAACGTAATAGTGGGAAAATTTGGCGGAGCTCCACTGGATGGCAAAATAAAGCAGAGATCCAGAGCGCCGGGAGAACCTATAGGAAGCTTAATTAATTTAACCAATTCACGTCTCAGTAGAGAATAGGCAGCTGGATCGAGATATGTTAAATTCGTTCCAGAGTCGATGATGATGGGCCCATTTCCGGCAGGTTGAGTGTTTAAGGTACCGTTGGGAATCCTGAGCGAAGTATTTTCCATGCTTATGCCATCTAATGCGAGATAGTAGAGGCTCGGATAGAGGCTGTTGCTGATAAGGGGAGTTGAACTCGGTGCATTGCTGCTCAATTTCGCATGCTTTCTAAACATGAGAGGGCTCGATTTTGACTGAGAATATTTAATTGGCAATAGATAGTAAGAAAACCTCTTGGGTATTGATGGAGCAAGCTGTGAAATTAACGACACGGGACCTCGTCCGAAGCCCATAATCCCGGCTCCTGGGGCGAAATCGCCTGAACTATTCGTACTGCATCCAAAGGCCATATGTGGGACTGATTGATTCTTTCCAGATTTGGAAGTAAATGTTAAGGTCTCGTATGAGAGAATCCCAGATGTCGATGAGGAATCGGCGTAATCGTACTCGTATTCACACCCTGCATCTCTGCAATGAAGAGATATATCCGAGTTACAAAGCGTGCTTTTGCGTCGAAGCTTGCTGTACGTGGACGAACAATTAGGATTATAGATTGGAGTCGTCTGTTTAAAGCAATGAACGCAGGGCTGGCACTGCGTCCATATCAAGTCGCTTCCACTATCAAGAATCGCATAATAGGGTAAAGCTGGTGTACCTATTGCTAAATTCATGAGGTAATCTCCATTCCCTTTGATTACAGATGCTCCAACCTCTTTCTGCACCATTTTCTTGCTTCGATAGATTGCCCTTTGCACGCGCTCAGCGTAACTGACATTCCCTGGACTAAATGCGGACAACAACGAATCTACATGCACCAGATCTGCTCTGAATCCTAACTGCTCTGTGTCGGCTACTTTGCTTCCACTTACATATATTGTGCCGGACACAGAAAGCAATACGACGGCCCTGAACAGAGCAGGCCCCATGCCCATGTGAAACCTAAATTGTCCTTCCATAGATTTTTAGTTAGTCATATACTCAGGAATTGAAACAGTGTAGTACAGGTGAAGAAGCATAAGACTAACATATATAAAATCTCAGAGTGGCATAGTAGGAAGTTTGTTTTAGCCACTTGAAAAAATATCCATGTATGTATGGGGCACTACCGAACAGAATCAGCCACCGAGTTCAAAGTGTTTGTAATAGAACGACACGGGTGTAGGACATGCACAAAGAAACGTGGCAGGCAAGTCGAAATGCTTTATCCTAAGTTTTTAAAGAAGTATACAAGCGACTCTAAATTTTTTAGCTTTTTAATACAGGCCACTCTAAATTGTTTACCCTAAGTTTTCAGAAAAGCCCGGCAATAAGAGGTCGAAATATAAACTTTGGATAAAAATCTATTGAGCAGAAAATTTTATTTCAAACATTGGGTTAAACATGACATGTACCGAAAATTTTACTCGGTTAAAACAAATTAATAGCTGGTCAATGATCTATCGATCGCTATTAGTCCCAGGCAGGGACTAATAATAAGGTTACGGGAAGAATAACATTATGTGATTTTTTTTTTTTTTAAACATTGTTGATTGTTATAATTGTGTCCATTGTTTGTAAGAATAATAAGGTTACGGGAAGAATAACATTGTGTTTTTGGTTTTTTTTTTTTTTTAAGGTTTTGAATTTATAGTGAAAAGGTGTATTATTAAGATATATTTTTTTAAGTTATTAGATCAAATTCCTTCTCGCTATTGATAAATAACAAAATTGTAATTTTATAGCCAAAATTGTAATTTTATATTTGGCTATAGTAAAATATAAAATATTATTAGTTCAAATTGAAACTTAAGTTAAATTGATTGTATTTATAGGTTTGCATATATTTTTTTCCATTTGAATAATGATTTTAAGCATAAAAAAGACAAATTAAATGAGGATTTTGTAGGAAAATTATTTGACCCTTACATTTGTGGATGGTACCTAGTGTAAATTTATAGGCATTGATTATGGTGCTTAACTCAATGAAGACATTGAGTGAGGCATACAACACAAGAACAAACTCATTTAATCAATCTCGAGATCTTTTGCATGAAGATTTATCCAGTCAACCACTAAATCTAGCCCACCATGATAACTCTAACATTGAAATTAACATCACCTTAATGTTTCCTTCTTCTTTTTTTATAGTTTTCATAATGAAAATTGCAATGCAATTGGTAGTGGCACAGTTTGTGTTGTTTTAGAATCATCCTAATTTGCAACTGAAATATTGGCATAATATGGTTTTCATTAGCAATTATCCATTGTATTGGCATTTGTATGGTGGTGATATTGTGGTTATCTAGACACACAACATGGAAATATGTTACCTTTATGTTATGTTTTGCACTGGAAGTATATTTTTCAATGCAATTCGCAGTGTCAATTTATCATGCAAATATTTCCTAGAAACACATGGATCATAAACACAATAAACATTAATCAAATACGCTACGAGGAACTAGAATTTAAGCAAAATATTGAGGTGGTAGATCTAAAGTTAGGGTGCATAAAAAAGAAATTTTACTACAACATCATACTTAGCTTGGTTATTTGTGGTTGGCCCTAGGCACATGCCACAGTTGGAGTACTATATGTGAGGGTCAATAGATGGCCTAAGTTACCAAGTTGAGATTCTAAGTCTCTTGATTAGCACCATCAACAAAATTAATGTAATATTCCAGTGAATGAATCATCTTATATACCAAGAAAGAAAAATAATCAAGAATGATAAAATTGAGGTTATTAAAACTATAAAGCTAAAAATATGTAATAATTATAAAAGGAGATGTACTTACATATCATTGTTTAGATGGTGTTTTTCCCATGGGTAGAACCTCTTCCAATACAATTGTAGAAAGGAATCCCACCCCTTTGAATCATTTTCGTGCAGTATAAGGTGTTACATCAATCCAACCTAATCTTCATAATCCTTTCACAGAAATGGGATCACAAAATTCCTCAAACTTCAACTTTCCACAAATTAAAAACTAACACAACCATTATGTATGGTTCGTCGAGGGCTTTTGTGTGATATACATTTTATCGCAATCCAAGCTTTGGATTGAACATATGGCCACTTGAACTCAACTCCTTTAAAACCCTGCCATATCATCATGGTTGTCACATGGCACTCAAGGGTTGGCCCACATAGCTTGCCCTGTCATCATTGGAATCCAACATGGTAGTCCACTTCCCCCAGACCTTGCCACATCTTCTCGCCTATCCCTTTCAAGTATATAGTCGTGGCATAGAACTCCAAGGTCCCAAGACCCCGAGGATCGAGATGTGAATGTTTCCATCACTTACTAGGGACATTCTCGTCAACCTTGGCCCTATCATCGTAGTATTCAACCACTGCACAACTACACCAAGGTTCAATACCTCAAGGTTTGAGACGCGGAAATATTTGTCATTTGTTAGTGAGTCCTCCCATCTCTGAACCTTGTCAACCTTGCCCTTACATTCCACATTTGTTGCAACAACGAGACCAAAAGGTTCGAGACAAAAACATGGTAGTTAATTGCTAGAGAGATCTATGTCTCTTGGCCCATCAGTCTCAACCCTTGTCCCATGGTGCACCTTTCTTCCTCCCCGAGGTCTTGAGACATGAACATATGTTAATTTCTAGGGAAAGTTCCTGTCAATCTTGGCCATCGATACTCTCAGCCTTCCCCAAGAAACGCACAATGCAAATCCTACTAAGCTTTATGTGTGTGTGTGTAATATATTACTAGATGCCCTCAACACTCTGGAATATTAGCCTATCTCTCTTGATCTTTGAGAAACACATATACGTAGTATTAATGGGTGCCCTCGACACCTCGTACAACATGAGGTATCCCTCCTGAAATGTATATGTACAAATTTATATACATTACAGGAGTGCCCTCGAAACTAAAACATACACTTAGTCGAAAACAAGCTATCCCTTTTGAGCTTTATATGTACAGACATATATACACTACAGGAACGCCCTCGACTATACTAAAATAGAGCATGAAATCACTCATTCTCAGTATAAACCTAAACCAATAATCCTCAAATTAGCATGCAAACCAAGCATGAGAACAATTATAAATTTCAGAGCCTGCATGGCCACATGTGATATGTGTGTGTGTGTGTCTTGCGTAACAAATTCAAGACATAATTCTTACAACTTTAAGGTAAAAAACAATTTAACCAACATAAAATTTAGGGAAATTAACCTGTTAATTACATGCACCAAAATTTCTATTGTGCCACACATCAATTTAATAAAAATCCATTAATCAAGCTTACAAATTAGAGATATTAAACTTATCCAAAATCATATAATAATGGATGAAACTAAAGGTGGAACTCTAATTTTCCAACCAACAATAAATTGACTTCAACTAATACTTCTTGCAAATTTCACCCCCATGCCAAGTCCATGATCCAAGGAGATTTCTTCATTCAACGTCAGCTAGAATCCATGATCAACTCTAGGAGTATGGGAATTGTATGCACAAGTGTTTTATCAACTAGACAAAGCACTACATGAATTTCATATTTTTTGGTGGTTTACCAACTATGGAAAGAACTCTAAGAGTGGTTTATCAACCTAACAACAAGCACCTTGACTGGTTTATCAACTTTCTTGGAAAACACCCTCCTGCGTAGTGGTTTATCAACCCTACAACAAGCACCATGGGTATATTTTCATCCCTCTAGGCAAGCACCCTGACTAGTTTATCAACCCTTCTAGGAAAGCACTCTTCACCCATCTCCTCAAAGCTTTTCTCAATCTTCTCTATGCTTGGACATATGCAGTCCATAGCTTCACAACATAGTGACTTTTCATTCTCTTAACCTTAAATGACACAATGAAATGACACTAATATTTTCTATATGTATTCATCCCCAACCATAGTTTCACCCATTAAAAAAAAATTACTATGTTATTTAAATATTTTGAAAACATCTCTAGCCAATTTTTTTTTTTTATATTAAAATTAGAGATGTCTTGCTAAGGAAAGAGCTATGATACCACTTGAAGTTTTCCTTAACAATAATATATTGAATATAATTGTATTAAATAGATACAAGAGATAATTAGACAAAAAATGTAAAAGTTACCCTTATATTAGGGTGAATGCTTGAATATGGGTTACACTTTTGGGCCAAATGTGGCGATGAAATTTCAAATTTTAGTTTTTTAATTAAATTGAAGCCTTCAAATTCATATAAGCATTGTGAATTTAGATTCAAAGTAAAAAGACAATTTGTGGAGAATTATGATTTTGTCCTAATGATATTTTTTGCAAAAAAAATTAGTGTTGTATAATTTGTCAATTTTCCATTATTTGAAATGCTTGTCCTTGCAAATTTTCGCACATATTAAAAGGCATGTGTGTGTTCAAATAGCATAACTTAGCCTAAAATATGTATGTTTTAAAAAATATATATACGAGCATGATATACACAAAGAGAACTAATTTATGCATATTGAAATTTTATTTTTTATGCAAAATTATATTTTTTATTATTTTTCAAAGTTGGCAAAGTAACATTTCTATTGCATTTTCTAGACACGTGTTCACCAAATATTTTTTTCTACTATTTACATAAATTCTAAAACCAAGAGTACCCTTTTGAATAAGACTCATAAACATAGATATTGATATTTTTGATATTTTCAAATTTTGTACATTTTATGTTATTGATTTTTTATTTAGCCCCTTTGAAATTGTCTGAAAAGATTTCAAGCATTATGTTTAAAAGAAATTAGATGAAAAATATCATATGAATTTGAAAATTTCAAAATCTTATGCCATTGGATAGAGTATTCCTTTACGAATCCAACATGATCAACTCTGCCACTTAAGGACAAATTATGCCTAAAGCTTGCTAGGGTACAAAATGGTGTTACAGAGACATTTGCAGAAGGGAAGTTAAAAATCCATGTTTTAGCCCTTCAATATCTTGATTAGGAACTTAAAAATCTCGATCAAGCACTTTAAGTAAAATTTAAAATGGCTTGAGTGATCCAAAATGGATTTTGAATAGAGCTCTAAGTCTAAGTGTTCCTCAGAGAGGAAAATGGAAGTCCAAGGATGTCCCTGGAAATAGCCCCATTGCAGAGATCTTTTCCTTCTGAATCTACTACAACTTGAATAGGCTAAAATAGACTTCAGAGGCAGAAGTTATCACAGAAAGAGGTTGGCCTTTGTTCTTTGGGAAAAGAGGAAAAATCTTCGAAAATGGAAAAAAAAACCCTTATAAAGGGAAATCGCATTGGAGATGGGTCGAGAGGAGGACTTAATGCGGAGGCAGAAGGAACCTCAAATTGCGACCTCCGACTTATCGCATCATAGGTAAGCCTTTGCCCGATGATGGAACCCCGGGCCAATGCGACATGCAATTGCGATAATCAACGGATCAACGTCAACGATGCCACGAGGTAAGGGAAGGACCCCCGGGGCTGTGCAACATGTGATTGCGATATATCGCATCGCAACGATACAAAGGGGCGATAACATGTGAGTTGCAATCGCTGGACCCGATGGATTTTATAAGCACAATTTATAAATTTTGAATTCCAATAAAAGGGTATTTGTGAGGTTTTCTGTGTATTAGCGGATTTTGATAGAAAAGCCGAAATACAAAGGGAAATGTGCCCAAAGTGATAAAAGGCGGACCCAAAATATTTATAGACACAACCTTATATTATTTTGAAATCCGTGGTAAGCAGGATTTTGGGCAGGCCTCAGACGGTAAGTGGTTTTGAATGGGCATGGCCCGAACCCATACACTCGCTGACACGTGGCATGCCTGAGGAGAGAGAAAACCGCCTTTTCAAGCGGGTAATCTCTGCGCATATAAGCCACCCAAAATGAATATTAGTTGTGGATCTGAGATCACCTAGTTCAACGATGGGCTTGCAATAACGACCAAAGTGGATCTGAAAGGATTATAGGGGTGATTTAATGGATTTTTGAAGTCCAGATTTCATGCCTGATAGTGTATTTTTCGGAAAATCTCTGTGTATTGAAGTTTTCTCCATTTTCGGGTTTTTTCCTGGAAGAAGTCCCCCTCCCTCTGTAATGGCCCCTGATTACTGTGCCATGCTGCAAGTGGGCATTTTTGGCAGATAATGATAAGTTTGAAGCCACAGAGCCACAGAGCTAGATGGCCAATCGAACAGACAATGTGCAAAGAAGCCATAGAGCTGCAAAGGAATGATTATATGCAGAGAAACGACTAGGGAAGTCGGAAAGCCAGAAGAATGCCTCAAAGGAGACAGAGAACATAATTGAGAGCAGAAGCAGGCAGGCGAGGGAGTCCTAAAGTCGCTTGGAGGTCAAGTGGAAAAATCAGGGAACTGAAAGTTGCTGTGACAGTCACTCGGAGGTTAAGCGAATTGTTGAATGCTCACAGAGCCAGAGTCGAAGAGCCAGATCCAGACCCAGAGCCGAAAAGCTAGAGCCCGAGGTAAGAGCCAGAGCTAGGAGCTAGAGCCAGAGCCAGAGCCAGAGCCAAAGTCGAGAGCCAGAAAGCTGAGAGCTTCAGAGCTGGGGATGAGATGGTGTCTAAACCCATTGTGTTCTGTGTAAACCAATGGAGTTGAGCGAGGAGCTTGTAAAAGGACTTATACCATAATCCTAGAGAGCCTAGTTGAGTTGAATAGAGCTCAAGGAGATGTAGCCCAAGAGTTTTGGGTGAACTCCAAATTAAACTTCTTGTCTTATGTGTGATGCTCATTTTCTACATTGTTTCAGTGTTATATGTTTATATCAGTTTAAGAAAATCAATTTAAAGCACATAACCATTTTTAAAACAAGCATAAGCATATACCTATATTTTGAAGAAGTTATTAATTCCGCAATTGGTTAATCATAAAGACTTGGGAATATTTAAGCTTTGGAAGTGGGAGAGGTTCTTGTAAGCTCACAAGAAGCCTTTAGTGCCCCATTTTCAAATCATCGATTGAGGTTTTAACAAACCCTTGATTGAGCTCTTGACATTTTTAAATAAGGTCTCGGTTGAGGGTTTAACAAACCCTTGATTGAGCTATTTACATGGTTAAACAAAGGCTCAATCGAGCCCTCTGAACCATAAGCTCCCCTTTTTGTTTTCGGTGGGATTTTGAAAAAGTAGCTTGATCGAGATTTTACCTCAATCAAGTTCCTATGTAATTGTGGGTTATATATGAGATCAATCAAGGGTTTATTTTTAAGCCCTCAAATACCTTGATCAAGAGCTAAAATATGCCTTGATCAACCTACTTTTCTCTCCCTCCCAACTCATGAGCTTACTAAAAAGTGTAACCCATCTTCATGCATTCACCCATCAATATGATTCAAAGAATCCTCCTATGGTGGGTGCACTGATGTGGACCCTCCTCTCCCACTTTGACATCATTGATGCCAATAAAAATAGAAGGTCCAACATGTAAACCATTTGGTAGGTAGTACTACAAGTCACCTTAAAGGATTAGATAGATACACTATTTAAGTTCAAGCATCATAAAAAGTACCAAGATGGTACTCTGTCGCACAAGTTTGACTCATTGTGGATTGTGGAGGCACCCAAGGTTAACATAGGAATGATCAATTCCAATCATAATATGAATATTTGTACTCATTCTCCCTAGGAACAAATGAATATGGGATTCCTTTACCACAAGTTTGAGGGCACTCTGCACCATCATAATTCCACATCCAAGAAATGCATTTCATTCCTTTATAATGATGGGTGTGGTTAGACTACTCATTATGTAGATGTCATTGGTATTGGTGAAATTGAGTGATCCAATGCTCCTCTACTCCTATATCAAGATGATGCAAAATTATGTGAGAACTTCTTCTCTTCTAATTGGAAACTTTTCTTTGGTTTTCTCAACTACTCTCATGGTCGACATGGTACTAGGTTCCTCAGTGTGTTTGGTAAGCCTATTTTCAATTCAATATTTCTTTTTTTGACTCAACTTGTGTTTCATTGGACCATTCTTTGGCTTCTTGGCTATGTAGATTTTTGCTTCTCGAGTAAATACCCTGATTTGTTTTTCCTTCCTATCCATCCTCAAGTCTTTTTAGCTGTCCCATCTCAATTCACTTGTTGACCTCCCACCTTCTCTCCCTAAAAAAATTTCCATCATCTTGTGCACTTGTGTCAATTACCTACAAAACTTTCATCCATGCCAATCCCTGCTAACCTCTTCTCCAATGTAAATCTATCCCCTGGAAGTCTCTTTCCCACTCCTCTGTCTCTTCATGTTCATCTTAACTCTCTAAATCCCCTGGTTGTCATCCCTCTCATTCCTAGTCACCCCCCGAGTTGTCAATATAGTACTTGAATCAACATGACCCATGGGTGTTCTCTAGTCTCTTGCAAAGGACGGGGAAGAGTTCATCCATTAACCTATTCTTTGAAATTCATCCATGTTATGAAACCAGCTCATAAAAAGACAAAAAAGATAGATCAATGCCTTAGAATTCAGCCTCTTCGAGGGGGCAACCTCCTTTACATTACATAAATGAACAATTCTTGCATGATACAAATGAAAATACCTCCTTTCTATATGTTAGCACCTAAATCTGCCTTAGGCTGAAGGAAGGCAAAATTCAGGGTAACCACAAACCACACTCAGTCTGGTAGCTAGCCCTACCAGAATAAGAGAGGGCTCTCTCCGAGTCATGTTCAACGAATAAGTAAATGATATGATCTGAGATGACTTACAGTGAAATATTGATCTGAGGCTAGTAAGTAAATATGGATACAAGAAACATTTTTTTATGAATGACTGAGTTTCTGGGATAGTATGGGACCAACTAATAGCAATGAGCAGAGAATTTAATGCAAAGGCACATATTGCTTCGTGAGGCAAGACAGGCGGAAAGTCTAGCAATTTAGTTTGAAATAACGCGGAATGGAGAGATTGCTTAGGAGGGTGAAAAGGGAATAAGTACATTAATCCTTTTCAACAGAAGAAAGAACACTGAACATGAAATTTTCCCACAGGCAGAGCAATAAAAATGAATTCTACCTTATCTAACTTAGAAAATTTCACTGGAAATGAATATGAAATGAACTGTGAAACATAACGAAATACACATGAAACAAAAGAGACACATTTTCTACACTCACAACCACATGAATCTCATGAAAGAGAGCCACTGCCTTTCATTTAATCCTCTGTCAAAATATACAATGAAGAAACAATGTTTCTTTCCCACAATCTCCCAGAAATTACAAGCCAACCATCCCTTTGCAAATAGTTTGCATACAATAAATAGACTAGGCCATGAGGAAGTAGAACGACCAAGGGTTGGGGAGTTTCTTGAATCATTACAAAATGGAGATGGAAAGCCAACCATTAGCTACAGATGCAGCGTTACAAAAATCACAAATGGCTTGGGTGACCATTTGCCTTCCTTTTCCACTTGGATAGAAGCCGAACTCTTCAAAATTTGCATTAGTTGCCAAAAAAAGTGAAGTGTAGATGAGCGGTCCCACTTGGAGAAAGTCGTGAATCGAAATTTCGCGAAACAGAGTTGAATTTGGCCTTTTTCTCTATATGCGGCGCACCCAATTCTATACGCGCTGTGCCACTTTGGACGATTTTTTGAGGTACCTACAGGAGTCTAAATTGTGCTCAAGTGTGCCTGTTGGAAATCCTAGTCTGTCTTCTTTCCAACCCAAGTGGAATTTCTGAATTTGGTCCTCATTTGCCCCTCCAAATCTTCATTCTCCCAAGACTTCTTCCTGTGTGTCAAAATAGGGGAAGAGAGGTCATTTTTTGGGTGTTTTTGACCTCCTGGAGACTCAAATCACACACCAATTTCTTTTCCAAGCACCAGTAGTCGTGATTTTGCATGATGAATCCAAAAATGCAATTCATTTGCAATTTGGAGCTCCCAATCCTAAGCGTCGCGCCAGTGGCACGACGTATAGGGAGAAAAACCCTGTTTTGTGCACAAAAACTTGTCAAATGACCAAAAATGCCCCAAAAATGCTCCAAATTTCTTGTCCAAGCACCAAAAGCCATGCGTTTTCATTCCAAATCCAAAAATGCAAACCATTCTTGATTTGGAGCTCTCAATCCTAAGTGTCGTGCCCAAAGCTATATGCATCGTGCCTTTTCGCAGGACCCTTTTGGAGGCCTTACTGGTGTCCAAATTGGGTTTATGATAGCTCGTTGGAAAGGTCTTTGAGTCTAATTTCCAACCAAACTAGAATTTTTCAATTGGGAGTTCATTGGCCCTGTCAAAAATCAGATCGCCCAAGACTGGTCAAAATGTGCCAGATGAGGCTGCCTCAAGGCAGAGTGCTGTTGTAGTCAACTTTTGAAGGTGTTCCTCAACTCCAAATTGAGCTCATGATAGCTAATGGAAAATCTCTTTGTGTATAGTTATCCTTTTACTCATCAATAAAGTCATTTGGCTAACCAATCTAGGAGAAAACTTGATGTTTCCAAGGTCACTTTAGAGGTGCATCAATTCTCCTGAGGCAATTGTATTTTTGACATTTCTCTAAAACCATGACACTTGTGTAAAAAGTGAAGGAGGTTTTTCTTCTTTGGCCTATTGTGGAAAACAACAAATCTCATTTTTCCAAAATTCATCTTTGATTGCTCAAAATCATCATTTGAGTGAAACCTATCCCGATGTGTGGGACAAGGGATTTGTCGAAATGAAGCAAAATGAAGGGGATAGGGGGATTCTAAATTCTTGAGAAAAAATTGGGAAGTGGGGAGAGATGTTAGAAAGTATGGGAAAGTGGAATCTCAGAAATTGTGTGAGGGGAAGGGGTCCAAAAGGGAAAAACACAAGCCTAGCCTAGAAAGTTGCCAAGTTGTAGCAAGAAACTAGGGTTTGTGCGAAAATGAGGAATTTGGGGGATTTTAGTGATGGGAAGTGTTTAATAAGGTACATTATGGATAGG
>APFE031061560.1:0-26608 GCA_000404065.3 Pinus taeda | reverse complement strand
ATGACCGAATGCCCAGCAGGTGAAATTAAAGGGGAGTGTTAAATTTATAATTTCACCAACCGCGCGGTCCTGCATTTAATCCACCCCGAAACCACCACATCAAACCTAAAACCGGCAGGAACATATCGCACCGCTTTTGGCTCAAGGAGGTTTCCGTACCATGGTGGTCCGATGCCGACAACTGTCCAACTGTGACGTTGGCATGACATAAGCACCTGACACTTTTTGGAAGGTATCTTTCACCCAACTCACCCCTTCAGATATCGTTTTCACCCGTCGATTTACCTCCAGTTTTTACCGCCGTTGATTTAACAAAGTTGCACGATGGTTTAAAGTACTGTCAGAAAAGTCTTCCGATATGAAAGCTCCGTCGTTGGATTAACACTGAGTCTCTCCGTCGTCCGATCATGGGAAAGTACATACGGGCCTGATTTAAAATTAATACAGCTCGTGGACCATACGTTATATTAATTGCTGTCATATGTTTTGGTAAGGTTTTCAATGTTTTTACGGCGAAGTTAAAAAGGAGTATGGGCGAGGTATTTCGTAAGTTTATTTTTATTTCTTTTTTTATATATGTTTTAATATAGCGTTGACCAAATGTTTTGACATGTGAAAAAGAAAACGCACGGGGATTGTGATATTGGTATTATGTAATTGCACATAAAAATGAAACAGGGGGTCCGCAGCACCAGAAAAAAAATGTGTGAATCTCACACAGTGAGATAAGAAATTGGATTCGCAACAGGGAATGGGATATAGAGATTAATTTTGTATTGCAGGGGAGGAATGCACAGAAGTGCATAAATATTTTTGGGTCTGTAATGTAATAGGGATTTTATGCAGCAGAGTAAAAATGTTGTCTTGGTAATGTAAGAAATGTAAAGATTGCACAGCAGTGCAGGAGGAGAAGTAAATGAAACCAGTGGGTTGTTTTGTTCTCAAACCATGTATTGTTTCACAGCAGTGAAAAGGTAAACTTGTAACTCCCTGTAAATTTTGTTTTCACACAGTAGTGAATGTAAATGAAATATTTACACACAGAGGTGTAAAATTTCATAGGAGGCAGAGTAACTTTTGTGTAAATGTTTTGGTGAATCCCTCTGAGTAAAAGAGGATGAATATGTCTCAGTCTTTTGCTTAATAAATATAAATCATTTTATGGTGGTGAAATACTCTGTCCTGTGTAATTATTTTTAAAAAGACTTCTCTGTGTAAAATATATTGGAGCAAAGGAAATAGAGCATAGCCTCTGTGTTTTATATTTTGTGGTTTTGGTATTTTCCCATCCCAAACAAAAGCAAAAATACCCAACAATTTGGAAACCGCTCACGCGTGAACGCTGTTTCCACACGGTATAGCGTGTTTAATATTCAACTCTCGCTATATATATACCGGACTAATTCCCTACCATTACTTCATGTAATCTAATCTGCTCAGCAATTTGAGTATTGTAAGCAGGTAAAAGTCATTGTCTGCATTTTCTTACATTGCATCGGGATCTAATTATTCAAATCTGTATATAAGTGGTTTTCGAATTTCCTTTCAAACCGTTGTAATTGAAATCAATTTCGGAAAGGATGTCTGAGAATAAACACCATCACTTCTACCATCACAATAACCTGAACGCCGACTCCTCGGAGGCGACGCCGTACGAGAAAGCGATAAAGGAGGAGAAGCACCATAAGCGAATGGAGCATTTAGGTGAACTGGGAGCAGTCGCTGCTGGAACGTTTGCACTGGTACTATATATATATCTCTTATTCTGTAATTCTTAGTAAGTTGATAAACTATATCAACCTTATAGACCTATACAATTATAGGATTACTAATTCTCTCATTGGGCATGCAGTACGAGAAACATAAAGCAAAGAAGGATCCAGAGAACGCGCACAGGCACAAGATTGAGAAGGAGATTGCAGCAACAGTTGCAGTGGGAGCTGGGGGCTATGCCTTCCACGAGCATTACAAAAAGAAGGCAGCCAAAAAGGAAGTAAAAGATCACCATTTCTAGCCACCTGCGCCCCGTACCTATGCTTTAAAACGGTTTTCTTTCTTTCGCTGAAAAAGTCATCCGTCATGTTGACACGGACTCTTTCCTTCATTCCTTCATTGTATCTCTTTATGATCCTAATAAGCATTTTAACGTAAATACTTAATAGTATTGTGATGTTTTTATTGTTATTACTATTTGTGCGGTGATTCTTAGTCCACCAACACCTCAATTCCAATTCCATATCTGCAAAATTGTCATAGCTTAAAAGAGTGATTTAACATACTAGTCAACCTAATTATACCATTGGGAATGAAAGATACCTCTTAATATCCTTCGACTTTAGAAAAATAGTTTTTCTTGTGTATCTAAATGCACTTATAATTAAAAACCAATTATAAACCGAATGTGTCTTTTATAATTGATTTTATAATTGACTATACATGTATAATGATGAAAATTAGATTCCACTACTTCAAAAAAAAACTTTATAAAAAGTACATATCTTCAAAACTTGATTTTGCAAATGGATTTGTAAAATGCTTGGCCATTTATCAAATGCCTAGATGTTCATTCACATTCCCCACTTCCCCATGACAAGTGGCTTAGCTGTTATGAATGTGGACTACTGAAATGCCCTCTCATTCTCATTCTCATTCTACTCCACTCTTGGAATAAAAAAATCCAAAAAATTTTATACCCCATTTATGCCCCATCATCATTCTAATTCACTAATCTATTTAAACTTCAATTCTTCAATTCTTCCTTTAGATGTTTGGCTTCTTGGAGTAAGATTTGGGTAGAGAATATTAGGGTTTTTAGACCGGGTAACTTTCGCATTTATGGTGAGGGTTTGGGAGGAGCTTTTGCTTGGGACTAAGAGTGGTGGAACTTTCGGTAAGATCCAGTGATACCAATGGAATGATTATGGTGACAACAATAAAAAAATTCTCGTAAATTTTGGGATTTTGTAACAACAATTGAATGATTTCAGATTGTGCTATTGGTAAGGTTTTGTGTCATCCTTAATTTTTTATTTTTTTTTAACAATTGTGCCATTTTTTTAACTTAAGAAAGGATGATTTTCTAGAAATTATCTCTCCATTCTAATCCGTCTCATGGATTTGTTTCGTTTTAAATAATGTGTTAGCCTAAGAGCCTAAGCTTTTAGAATAATTTGATTTTTGATGTTACACATAAAATAAGTTGTGAAATATAATTGGCTTGCAAATCACCCACAATTTGAAATAGGGAATTACATCAACTTGGACATGACTAGAAGCAAGGAATTGCATCAACTTATTTGGATAAGACAATAAGTATAATTAGTACTCCAATAAACTCACTAACCACTTATCACTTAATCAAAAAAATAAACCTTCACTACTCATCCAAGAAGCTTGCTTTTTGCATCACTAGAGCTCAAGACTACAAATATCACTACTCATCCAAGAAGCTTGCTTTTTGCATCACTAGAGCTCAAGACTACAAATATCAAGATGCGTACAATGTAGCTAGCAATAAATGAAGAACTTGAGCCCGTTCCTTTGGAATTATATTCCATAACTAATAACTTAGTTGATAATCGTATGTGCTTACTTGATTGACTATATTCTTGATAAGAAATAATTCCTTTGGAATCATATTCCATAACTAATAACTTAGTTGATAATCGTATGTGCTTACTTGATTGACTATATTCTTGACAGGAAATAAGTAATGTTGAAGCTTGCTTATGAATGTTTTTTCTTAAATATTTTGTTCTTCATATTGAGCATCTTGATTTACTAATATGCTTCCTTGTATAATAAGTAATTCACTAATTCACTAATATGCTTATTTTAAAGTTTAACACTTTTTTAGGTATATGTTTGTTTGTCAAAATCTAACAAGGATTTTTTGGAATCACAAGTTTAAGTAATGTAATCTCTATAGCATTAAAAAATAAAATTTAAACAATGACACTCCAAGTTTTTTCAAGTGAACAAATTTGATTCCTCGAAGCTCACGTTTGATCCCTACTTATGATGGATCTATGTTGGTGTATTTAAAATATTTTTTTATTAATGTTAAGCATAGCATTAGAATTGTTAGTAGTATTGATGTTAAGCATAACATTTAATAATGACAATAATATTACCAATAATACAATTATTATTAGCATTAACAATGTTAAGTTATTAACAATGATACATTAATTATAGCATAAATACACTATTGATATGATTAATGTAATAATATTATTATATGTAACATGTTATTATAACATGTAATAATTCATTTTAATTTAATGTAATAATGTTTTTATACTATTATAATGTTGTTGTTAAAGTTATTAAATATATTAGTAGTATTATTAATATTACTATTATTAATAACATTTAGGTCATAGTATTAACATTAATAATAATAATGTTAAAGATTATATTGTTATCAATACATATAAGTAATGAGGAAGGAAATTAATACTAACAAACCATCATCATTATCACTCATATTAATAATAAGATTAACAATGTTCTATTATTAATATTATTTTATTAATTATAACACACACATACACTTAATATTTTTAATATAATAATATTTGTGTAAGGATCATATTGTTATTATTAATGTTAATATCATTAACAATAATAATGTTAGTATAAATAAACTTAAAAGTGTTATATTTTCTTAATACCCAATAAATTTATTTGTAATTTTCCAAGGGTAAAAATCTAGAAATATAAACAACAAATGTTCTAGAAACTTAAATCACAAATGCACTGAGTTTTCTAACATGCACAAGAAAAGATAAATTAGAACACAAACACATCAATACATAAAAATACAGGATATACCTAGGACACCCCAACTCCAGGAAACCTGCAACGTTGTGTGTATTCTATTATTCTAATCTGCAACAAAGGATTTTCATCTAAGAATTACAAGGGAAAAATTCCTAGTTTACCAGAAGTAAAATACTCGTCCACTCTTTAGCTAAATCAATTCCCTTCGTGGCTATTGGATCTACAAAATTCTCAAACAAACCAACAATTTGATCCACACATGCAAGCACACTTTCTCTCTCCTACATGCACATGTGAATGGACCTTTGCAGTTAGGTGTGGATGCTCGAATCTCACTCGATTTATTCTTTTCAAATGTTGAGGTCTACAATCTGCCAAAACTCTCGCTCTTCCTTTGCTTTGCTTTCACACCTACTTGTGCTCAACTGAATTGCCACCAACTCCCATGCACCTATGTCACAACTCTCTAATCTCACTGCCTGAGTCACGCCCTCATTTTCTAGTAAATTTTGGTGGTTGTATCAAACATAAAATCTCTGCAAAGGTTTCTATGTGGTCCTTCTTGTACCCTTTCTTTCTCTTATTGAATTTAGTAGTATAATGCCCAAACTAGTGGCACGAGAAATACTTGATGTTGTTGTGATATTTGTTCTTATTCTCTCCCTTGGAACCCAACTCCCCACCAAAATTAATCTTTTTATCCTTATACTTGGTCCCTCTCCGGCCTAAAGTGAAAATTTCTTGATCCTCCTTCCTTTTAACATGAGATGCAACTTGATTTTATCTACAAACCTCCCCTTGGAAATAGTAAACACACAAATTTTTCCAATCTAGAAAGTTTTCTCAAGCACATATCCCAAATGTGAAGGCCTCCCATGATTTGGTGAAACCCAAAACAACAAAATTCACTAGTTCCATTTCTTGAACTGTCTCACCCCCATTAGACAACTTTTCCCTTACTTTGGGAAACTTGTTAAGGCAAGAAACCACTGAATCTAACTTAGACATTTTAATTCTCTTGAGCTTTTCATTCAGTACCAGCTTTCTGGCCTCACTTGAACATTTATAAAGAATTATTATTATAGTCCACATTTGTTTGGATTTCTTCTTCCCAATTAGGTGAGGAATAATGTGGTCTTTGACTCCTTCAAGGATAGTAATTTTTTCCCCAGAATCCATTTCATTATGCTCAGCTAACTACTGAGGATCTATGGCTGTGGTTGGGATATTATCAACAAAATACCAATCCCCTTATTCCTGCAGCACCACTTCTATCCTTTCATTCCACAAATGAATGTTAGATGCATCATTAAATTGGTCTTCAAATATGAGACCCAGATATGCCATACTACCAAATTACATTGTTAAATACAAATCACACTAGTAGGTTCAATGCACAGTAGTCAAAACCCTAACAACTAAATCGATATGATAACTTGCTGCCTATGAATCACATAATTTTTTCTTGAAGATGAAATATGTTCATGTTCCTTAATCAAAAACTAAGCTCTCATACCATTTTAGATTTCCTTAAAACTCGGTGAACTCATTTGTAATTTTCTAGAGGAAAAAACCAAGAGATATAAACTACTGATATCATGGAAACTTAAATCACAAACACACTGAGCTTTGTAACATGCATAATGGAAGATAAATCACAAGACAAATGTGACAACACATAACACAAGATATACCCAGGGAACACCAACTCGTGGGAGAGCCTGCAACATTGTGTGTATTTTATTATTCTTCCGCAATAAAAAAATTTCTTTAGATAATTACAACAAGGGAAAAATTTACAGTATGTCATAAGTGAAATACTCATCTACTCTCCAGCTAAATTGATTCCCTTCCTATGCACTAGATGTGTGAAATTCCTACACAAACCAACAATTCAACCAACCTTAGTCTTTTCTCTTGGAAATAAATAAAAGCATCATTTTCAACCATATTCAATCATAGTCATTATATTCAACATTCCAAAGTCAACAAGGGAATAGATGTTAATATAGTCATTAAAGTTAATATATAAGCTAAATAACGATTTGTGTTTATGTGATTATAGATAATTGAAAACAATTCTAGACCTACAAAAGTGTTCTTCAGCCATGGCATTGGGAATAACTCCCTTGAGTTACTGGTCATATCTTAAATGAGTGATTTAACATAGTAGTTAAGCTACTCTTCAGTATTGTATTTAAATTTTTTACACCATGACAATGGAGTGTTTGTGAGCTTTGCATCGTTTGTTTACATATGTACTATATAAGGTCAGACATTTGTAATTACAATTTATTGGAATTTCAAAATAAGGCGTAATTAGAATCGTATTTTTCAAATTGTCATTTTATCATTAATGTGTGTTGAAAATCAATGTACCATAAAAATTTCTAGCTTTGATTGTGTGTTAATATTTTTTATTAATTTTATTTAAATTTTGGTAAATAATTATATGAAAATGTAATTTTGAATTATTGAAACTGTATTATTTTAATTAAAGAGAAGTTTTTGAAACAAAATTTAAAATATAAAAGTTAATTATTTAAGTTTTAAAAATCACAACTTTATCTATTATTATATAACAACATTCTAATAATTTTCCAAATTTCTTCTCTATTTAATTATTAATTATAAGAAAAATAAAGAATGATGGACCCTCTATTGGAAATTCACACATTAATCCTTTTCTTAATTATAGATTCCAATTATATGATTGGTATTGAAAGATGTTGACATATTCTCGCAATGTCCTATAGATGGATTCAGTGATTTTCAAATAATAACTTCCTTGTATATCCAAATATTATGCTTAAGCAATGTTTAAATGAAATATGAACTAAGTATAATGTAGATTAATGAAAATTAGATTTACATACATTGAAAAAAATACCTTGTAAAAGGTACATATCTTTGTAACCTGACATTGGAAAAGGTGCATATGCTTATGAAATGTTTGGCCATTTATCAAATGCCTATAAGTTCATGCACATTCCTCATTTCCCCGTGGTAGCTCATTCACACTCTTCACTGTAGTGCGTAGTAGAGTAACTACCTAGGGTTCCACCTTTGTTAGTCTCCTTCATGAAAGAGAAGATTTTCTTTATTCATCCACCTTAATGTTTTGTTGCATCTATGTATTTAATATGGTAGTTTTTTAATAAAGGGTATTTTTTACTATACTATATTTTTATAAAAACTTACGATGATTAACAATTAATGAGAATTATGAAACACCTATTCTCATTCACCTTTACTCGTCCTGGTGTCATGGTTATTAGCATGGTTCCTGGACTTCCAAAACACACTCATATTAGCATTCTCATCCATTGGTAGCATAAACAAATCCAAAAAAATTGAAAACCTATTCATGCCCCTTCATCAAAGCCTGAATTCATTACTCTGTTTCAAATTCAATTCCTCTTTCACATATTCAGGTTCTTGGAGCATGATTTTAGATTTGGGTGGAGAACATTAAGGTTTCTAGCATTGGAAACTCTAGCATTTATGGCTAGGGCTTGAGAAGTGGAGCAGTTGGTTAACTTCTCCTTGGGACTAAGCAATTAAACTTCTGCTTTACACTGAGTAGTGAAGCGCCAACACTAGGATCTAGTGAAAACAATCGAATGACTTTGGTAATTTTTGGGATTCTGTCACAACAATGTAATGATTTCATATTCTTCTATTAGTATGTTTTTTTGTCATTCTTTTATTAAATTCTTGTTAACAATTGTGCCCTTCTTTTAACTTAGGCAAGGATACTTTTCTATAAATTATCTATCCATTCTAATCCATACTACGAATTTGTTTCATTTTATATAATGTGTTACATCGGAGATGTGAGAATTAGATTCTATAATAACTTGATTTTTGTTGTCCCAAATAATATGTATTATGAAATCTCTCATGATTGGAAGCAAGGAATTGCATCAACCTCTTTGGACGTGAGTGAAAGCAAGGAAATAGATCAACTTATTTTGAAATGAAAATAAGTATAATCAGTACACCAAAGTATCTCACATAACACTTATCGCTTAATGAAAAAAATAAAACCAAGCATCAATGTTTTTGGCTCATCCAAAAATCATGGTTTTTGACATCACCAAAGTCCATGACTTCATATACAAAGATGAATACAACTTAGCAGGAAATACATGTAGAATTTGTTCATGATAACCGTCTTCGAGCTCATCCCTTTGTAACCATATTATATAGCTAAATTTATAATTGTATGTGGTTACTTGATCGACTATATTCTTGAACCTTCCATGTGTATTTAAACATTGACTGTTGAGTTTCACCATTACAACCACTTTTTTCATAAATTGAATTTATCCACTCCCTCAACCATTTTAACAAATTTAACAATGTATCTATCCGTGAGAAAACATACAGCTTATTCTTGTTTCAAGTGAAACATCTATTTATTTCCAAAGGAAACTAACTAAATCTTGCATGGAAATATAAACACATTTATTTTCCAAGAGATCAAACACATAAAAATTATTCTTTCATGCATGAACAAAAACACTTTCCTCTTACCAAAATATCTAGCCCAATAACTATACAAAATCTTCTCCCAAAAAAAAACTAATACCATAGCTAATCCTTTTAGTGGTGGAAATGCATATTATTCTTCCCAAAATAAGCCTAGTACAATCAATATTATGTGATTGCTACTTCCGTTTCACTGGAAATCAAATACCAAAACTATATTTTTCAATGCATGAAAATGTATATGTTTCTCTAAAGATTCCTCCAAAAGAATATTAACACAATAAAGAATATATTTACCAATTTCAAGGATATAATTCCATAATATATACAAGGAAGTGCTTTTATTTTCTCTTCTTTTTGAAGAGTTCTAACACAAAAAAAATAATAATAATAATAATCATAATAATACTTCACTATATACAAATATATATATTTATTTTCCAAGGATTATTATTTTTCCAAAAGTTAGATGACTCACCAGCTATTATGCATGCAATACAAAATGTTTTCCTATCATTTCACACATCAAACAAATTTGTCATATTTCATAAAGAAATAGCATGAATAACAATTTATTCTCAAATAAAACAACACATGGTATTTTATGCAAAGGTTTTATGTGAACTCTCTCTCAAAAATGTTACTCACATATTCATCTCGAGTAGATCAAATATACTAGGTACTATTCATATGCACATAAGCACATATTTACTTTAAGAGTCCAATATTTCTCTTTAAAAATTTAATGCATATGTGCCATGAGAACATCCTTGATAATATTTTAAATGAAAAACTTAATTCCTTTTCAAGAATTACTAACATAATTATTATATTTTTGTGCATGTGAATAACTCACTTCTTTTCAATAAATATCAACATAATTGTTCTATTTTTGTGCATGTGAATAACCTATTTATTTTTAATAAATATAAAACTTAACAGTTATTTATGTTTTCATGAAATTAATTTATTTCTTTTCAAGAAAATTAACACAATATCTATCTCTGTATGTACATAACAACTATTCTTATTGTGCTGACAAATCAAATGACAACACTGTTTTTAATGTTTTAGTCATTAAATTTGGGAGTGGTTTACGAACAAGTGGAAGAGAATTTTTGAAAACCAAACATAGTTTTTGTTGGAAATGGGTGCATTAGAGAAACCCTCTCTAAGTTTTTACACAGGTGTCACAGTTAGGAATATTCAAATGAATCTTTGAAGGCCATTTTTCCAGATGTAAATAGTACATAATATTTCTATTTTTTCTATAAACTTTTGACACCATTTTCTAGAGGCTGGAAATGAATTTTCAAATATGAAATATGTGTCAGGCGAGAAAGGTCTCATTTACAAAAACATCTTTCTGTTTTTACACACCTATCAAAATCTAGGATATACGAAGACATATTTGGACCCTATTTTCTAATAAATCATGCAATTCACTCAATTATTTATCCACAAAAATATTTTAAGAACTCAATGCACATGAAATATTTTAAGAATTGAATGACAAATACACTTACTCCTACATTCATGGAAGTCCATGGATGTTTCCCCAAGAAAAGAATCTCGACTCTTTATCATATGAATTTTTTTCAAGGAAATAAATTTGATTCTTATTTCTTCATGCACCATATGCAAACACAGTAATCTTCAAATAACATAGTTACTTGTCTTTTAATGCATGCTTGGAATCCCATTTTAAGAGTTGAATGATAAAAACACTTACTCCTACATGCATGGAATTCCATGGATGTTTTCCCAAGAAAATAATCTCGACTCTTTATCATATGAATTTTTTTCAAGTAAATAAATTTGATCCTTATTTCTTCATGCACCATACACAAACACAACGATTTTCAAATAACATAGTTACTTGTCTTTTAATGCATGCTTGGAATCCATCCTTATTCTCTCTTGGCTTCATTCTACATTTATTATGTCATTAGTTCTCATATTTTCCCACAGGCTTACAATAAGTAGAATTGAGAAAATGAAATAGCTTTTCTAAATTCTAAAAGAATTCCATAGATCACCCATAAATCACTTCATAAATCAGATTTTTCGTAAATCCTAAAATCACTCCATAAATTATCCATAAGTTATTGTAAATATTTTGTTAATAAAAGAAATTATTATTTGAGGTAATTATGCACTCAGAAAAGAGACTCGAGATAAGATTGTCAATTATCCACGATTAGAATCTTTAAAGATTCTAGATAAGATTAAGCGTGGGATGTAAATTCCCTTAGAAACAGCTTAGCTAGAGAAAAATTCTAAGACTGGTTTCGTTTAAAGTATCATGGGTGAGAAAGGTCGGCTTTAAAAGTAAAAGCCTAGGAAAGAAAGCATTAAATCTTACGAAAGAGGGACGCCTCGGAATTGGAAACATTATCATGAAGAAGGGAATAAATAATCATTGAGGAGATCAACAAGAGGCTTTATATTATGGGAAAACAATCAAGCTCAGGGGAGAACTGGAGGTAGTTAGTGGTTGGGAGGACAATGTCTCCCGGTGCAGGTTTCTGTGCAGCTAATTTCTTAAAGTCTCTGATTTGGTTTATGATGATTTTAGATATAAATTAACTATTGTATATTACTATGTTGCCCATAATTATATATTAATAGTTTTAGTTTCCAATGCTGATGATGGATGGAAATTTACTTGTTGTAGATTAACATTTTGTGTATGAATATATGTTAATGACTATAGATTGATATGCTGGTTATTGATTAAAACAAATTACTTTAGATTAAAATGTCGATGTGATTGTAGATCAGGTACTGTAGAGCAACACCACTTTCGCGCCATCCCCTCATCTAATATAATATTCTCAACATTCTAAGTATCGCAAGATGTTAAAAGTCAATATTTGCATTCACTACCATCTCATTGCGATCTAAATCAATTTTTTTTTAATTATTTTAAGGGTATAAAAGTGATTTTTGAATTTCCTTCCAGTTTGTTGTAATTGAAATTTTGGAAAGGATGTCTCCGAAGAAACATGAGCTTGGTCATCATTTCGACCATCGAAGAAGCAAGAGTGTACTTTAGAGGCGACAATATACGAGAAGGCGATGGAGGAGGAGAAGCATCATAAGTGAATTGAGCATTTAGGGGAATTGGGAGGATTCGATGCCAATATGTTTCCACTGGTATCTCTTATTCTTTAATTTTAAATTTAATGGTGATGAGGTCAAACTTTTTCTAAAATTTAAAATGTATGAATCGATCTGTAAAATTTGAATTATCCTAATTTGCACAGGGTTGATAAACAAGGCCAACCAAAAAGATATATTTATTAGAAATATAACGCTATAACTACTATTATTGAAGTACTAGTTATGTCATTTTGTACGCAGTAGAAGAAATACAGAGAAAAGAAGGATACAAAGAATGCCCACAGGGACAAGATTGAAGACGAGATTAGCTGGGGGCTTCACCTTCCATGAGAATCAAAGAACAAGGAAACTCGAAAAGAAGTAAAAGATCTTGACCTGTGACCAATAACTATTCTTTCTAAATAGTTTTCATTCTTTCACCAAAAACATCGTCGATCTTCCTGATATTGCATTCAAATTTACTTGTTTGTTGTATCACTTTATCTTCCTCATAAGCATTTTGATGTGAATATTTAATAATATTGTGTTTCTTTTAGTAGTCTTTGTATTGAGCATCTTGATTTCAGTAGCACCATGTAAAATTTTAGAATATTTGGATTTAAAATGTAAACTGTGGATAAGCTAAATAACATATCAAAATTATGTTTTTGTTCATTGCATGGGAATAATCACATAGTTTAAATGAGTAATTTATCATATTAATTAAGGACGTATGTGTGTATATTTTGGAATAAGGTTTCTAGAATTTCAATTTGATTATCAATAATTATTAACAATTTAATTTAATTAGAAATAATTATTAAGTGAATGTTAGAGGCTTAATCTCAATTGAATATTCTAAAATATTTTTAGTGATATCAATAAATCAAAAGTTTAGATTTATTTTCAAAGTATTTATTTCATTTTTTGTTATTTTAATTAAATTAATTAACTAGAAAAAAAACATATGAATAAATGCCACATAGTTTATTAGGTATGTCCTATTGATAAGCCATGGTATTTTGACAAAGCCTATTTATATATTAAGAATCTCCATAGTAAAGTGACACTGAATCTAGATGGGAAGAATGGTGTGACATGGTTTTTTAAATGTATATATTTGAATTTGTTAAATAGAGGCCCAAGTGCTCCAACTCTCTACATTGTTCGTCAATGATAAAATGAAAAATGCTTTTAAATTTGTCGAATAATGTAAAGGGTAAAAGCAAGATGAAGAGGGTAATGGATCTTTCTAGCAATGTTAAGTCCATATATTAAGGTTTTCAATGTTAATAGATAAATGGAGAGATAGAAAAAGCATAGAAAAATGAAAAAAGAACTATGCTTAGAGCAATCGTGAGAACAAAATATTGAAGAAAAAATATTCATAGAGAATTTCACCTCCTATATGAAGTGAAGAGGACAGCTTCCTCAAAATTCATCACCGTCAATGATCATCAACCAAACAACAAGTGTTTCTGGTACACTATGTCATATACATAGGGACAATCGATTGGGTTGTCATGACTGACAGAGGGAGAGATGAGTAGGGTTATTAAAATGCTCAACTTTGATAAAGTGGTCAAAGCTAACAAGCGAGAATGAACAACGAATTACTAAGGAGGGAATAAGAGCATAGAATTTGTGTTGTGATGCTATGTTACGAAGATTTTGGTATGTCTTCCAACCCTTTATATCCTAAGTTTTTTTTTTTATTCTAACTATTCATATTTCCATTATTTACATATTTTCAAAATATTCACCAAATCCCTAAGGATTAGGTGTCTAAAATACTTAATTTCTTTAGCTAATTTACATGAAAAATAATTAGATTATATATGTGTGTGTGTGTGTGTGTGTGTGTGTGGGGCTAAAAAATCAATGTTAAAGAAAAATAAAAGATTAGCAATTTTTTGTTTAAATTTTTATTTAGGAAAAAGCAAAAAAAAAAAAATCCCTAGAAGAAAAAAAACATAATTTCAATAACAATTTCAATAATAATAATTTTATTGCAAAACATGAAAAAAATATCAAAATACAAATTAAAAATAAATTAATAGAATTACAAAGTAAAGAAAAGAAATACTTACTTTTTTAATAGTTAAATGAAATAAATACTTATTTTGATCTACATGGTGCACCATTGTTACAAAAGGTATGTATTGCATCTTCATATTTAGAAAAAGATCAAATTTTATAGTATAAAGGGCTTTGTTCTCATAAACCACTTGTTACGTGGTCAATTTTCATGGAGGAAATTATAGCACATTATGAGGATACAAAGAGCAACACCTTCTTTAGAGAAACACCACAACAATTGGAAGAAAAAAGAGAAAAAGGGCTTTGTTACAAAGTGGAAAGAAAAATTATGGCAATAAGGAAGTCTACCCCTCATAACTATAAACATGGAAATGTTGTTTCTCCTAGCCTTCCACAACCTACAAGGGTTACACCACAACAATTGGAAGAAAAAAGAGAAAAAGGGCTTTGTTACAATTGTGATAACAAATACATTAAAGGTCATAAGTGTTCTGAGAATTATTTTACATTGATTGTGGAGAGAAGGAAGAAAAGGATCAAGAAACATCAAATGAAGAGTATATACACCAAGAACCAACCCGAGAGAATGAAGAAATGAATCCGACCATATCTTGTAAAGGATTGGAATGAATTACCACTCCTAAAACTCTCGAGATAGGACATATCAAGAAGAAAAAGGTTCAAGAAGTGAATGATCACATCGAGAAAGAAGAAATGAATTCAACCATATCTTGTAATGCATTGGACGGAATTACCACTCCTCAAACTATCAATATAGAAGGACATATCAAGAAGAAAAATGTTCAAGAATTGAAAGATCACATCGAGTCTCAGGAAATCAATCCGACCATATCTTGTAATGCGTTGGAAGAAATTACCACTCCTCAAACTATCAAGATATAAGGACATATCAAGAAGAAAAAGGTAAGAGTGTTGATTGATTTGGGAAGTACCCATAATTTTATTGATTGTAAGATAGCCAATGAATTGAATTGCTTCCTATATCTAGCACCAGAGTGTCAAGTGATGGTTGCAAGTGGAGGAAGCATAAATTGCTTTGGAAAGTGCCATAATATCAAGCTATGCATGGGAGAATATGTATTGAGTAGCCCAATGCTTTCATTCCAATGGGTGGTGCTGATGTTTTACTAGGAGTCCAATGGCTACAATCTTTGGGTACGATAGCTTTTAATTTTCAAGAACTTTTCTTGAATTTTTTTTGGGAAGGAAAGAAAGTTTAATTGAGAGGTATCGAAGGAAAACCTGGAAAGATAATCAGCTCTAACAACCTGACAAAGCTTCTAAATAAAGAACAGTGGGGTGTAATTGCACAATTATGTTCACTAGAGGATCCCACATCAAAATCATATATTTCTCCATATCTCCAAAACGTTTTGGACAATCATTCCAAGGTATTTGAGACTCCCAAAGCCCTCCCACCTATTCGTGATCATGATCATGCTATTCATTTGATTCCACCAAGTGTTCCTCTAAACATCAGCCCTTACATATATCCATACGCCAATAGGAGTGGGAACTCATTCAAAAGTTGCAGAAGATCTCAGTTCATTGCGAGAACTTGACAAGGAAGGAAAAATCATATTGGAACCTGAAGTAGTCACAGAACCGAGAAATTGAAAACTACGAAATAGATCAATTTCAAAGTATCTCATCAAGTGGAAGAACTTACCCGTTGATTATATTATGATAGCTTAGACTCTTATATATAGAAAGAAGCTCTTTTCATTTGTATCATTCAAGGAGGTTTCCCCTTCGAAGAGGATGAATTCTAAGGCATTGATCTATCTTTTCTATCTTTCTGTGAGCTGGTTTGATAACATTATATCTCATTTGCATGATAAAGATTCATTTAAATGGTTAAATATATTGTTAATGGGCTTACACATAGTTAGTTAAATAAAGAATATCAATTTAAGAGATAATTACATTAGCTCATTAATAAAATAATATTAATTTAGAAGATAATTAGCTTAGCTTATCCCTTGATCATCCTTTGAAGCACATCCTAAGTGCATAGAAGGTCATATTGGAACTCATATCCCGTAACGACCTTTTATATAAGGCATGTTTTGTGTTTTGCAATTTTATTTCTCACTCATGGTCTATTGAAACTTCACTTAGGACAAAAATACTTTATGTTCTTCCCATAGTAATTTCTAAGGCCTTGAGAGCAATCACCACTATCCAATTATATGAGCAATAATATTTCACTTAAAATATGATATCCCTTTTAAAAATCCCATGAGACAACTCAAAACTCTACTAATGACCTAAAAGTCTTAGAAACTTCACCTCAAGTTTTATCCCAAATTTTCTTTGCTTTACCATAGTTAAAATCCCCAATCCCCAAAACTTATCCCTCTTATGAAAAACTCTTAAAAAACTAAAATTATTATTAGAGATTAAAAATCTTACTAAATTATATATATATAATATATATAATATATATATTACTTAAAAATATTATATATAAATTTAACTTTATTACCATAATTTACACGTTATCTTTTACTATTTCAAATATGAACAATTTTTTTTAATTAAAAGGTGTAACATAAATTTCTTAAACACCTTTTCAAGGAGGTAATAAACTACTTGCATATTGGAATGTGCATACTTTATTTGTCCATGCTCATTTCTAAAGCGCGATTTAAATGTAGGCCTGTTATAAGCGCGATTTAAATTTATTAATTATTAATATTCGTTACTTCACAATGTCACATTGCTCCATCCAATTAAACGTACCTTCCTCGTCACCATTCACTTTCTGATAAGCACAGGCTATGTGGTAGCCGCAGCCACTCTGGAAACTGCACCAACGCGTTGTCCATTCGGTTGACAATGTCCAACTAGCTCACCTCCGATCAAACACACCTTCCTCGTCGGTCTTATCTATTGGATAGGGAGAGACCGGCCATTTGGAAACCGCGCACGCGTGAACTCTGTTTTCACACGGTATAGAGTGTTTAATATTCAACCCTGGCTATATATATACCGGACTAATTCCCTACCATTCCTTCATGTAATCTAATCTGCTCAGCAATTTGAGTATTCTAGGCGGGTAAAAGTCATTGTCTGCATTTCCTTACATTGTATCGGGATCTAATTATTCAAACCTCTATATATAAGTGGTTTTTGAATTTCCTTTCATACCGTTGTAATTGAAATCAATTTCGGAGAGGATGTCTGAGAATAAACACCATCACAAGAACCAGAACGCCGACTCGGAGGCCACGCCGTACGAGAAAGCGATGAAGGAGGAGAAGCACGATAAGCGAATGGAGCATTTAGGTGAACTGGGAGCAGTCGCTGCTGGAACGTTTGCACTGGTACTAAATCAGCTTTATAGAGTTTACGTATACAATTATAGGATTACTAATTCTCTCATTGGGTATGCAGTACGAAAAACGTAAAGCAAAGAAGGATCCAGAGAACGCGCACAGGCACAAGATTGAGGAGGAGATTGCAGCAACAGCTGCAGTGGGAGCTGGGGACTATGCCTTCCACGAGCATCACAAAAAGAAGGCAGCCAAAAAGGAAGTAAAAGATCACCATTTCTAGCCACCTGCCCCCGTACCTATGCTTTAAAACGGTTTTCATTCTTTCGCTGAAAAAGTCATCCGTCATGTTGACACTGGCTTCAGCTTCATTCCTTCATTGTATCTCTTTATGATCCTAATAAGCATTTTAACGTAAATACTTAATAGTATTGTGATGCTGTTATTGTTATTACTATTTGTATGGTGATTCTTAGTCCACCAACACCTCAATTCCAATTCCATACCTGCAAAATTGTCATAGCTTAAAAGAGTGATTTAGCATACTAGTCAACCTAATTATACCATTGGGAATGAAAGATACCTCTTAATATCCTTCGACTTTAGAAAAATAGTTTTTCTTGTGTATCTAAATGCATTTATAATTAAAAACCGAATGTGTCTTTTATAATTGACTATACATGTATAATGATGAAAATTAGATTCCACTACTTTAAAAAAAAATACTTTATAAAAAGTACATATCTTCAAAACTTGATTTTGCAAATGGCTTTATAAAATGCTGGGCCATTTATCAAATGCCTAGATGTTCATTCACATTCCCCACTTCCCCATGACAAGTGGCTTAGCTGTTATGAATGTGAACTACTGAAATGCCTTCTCATTCTCATTCTCATTCTCCTCCACTCTTGGAATAAAAAAATCCAAAAAATCTGATACCCCATTTATGCCCCATCATCAAAGCCCTTAATTCACTAATCTATTTCAACTTCAATTCTTCAATTCTTCCTTTAGATGTTTGGCTTCTTCGAGTAAGATTTGGGTGGAGAATATTAGGGTTTTTAGCCCGGGTAACTTTAGCATTTATGGCGAGGGTTTGGGAAGAGCTTCTGCTTGGGACTAAGAGTGGTGGAACTTCTGCTAAGTGGTGGAACTTTAGGTAAGATCCAATGATACCAATGGAATGAATATGCTGACAACAATGAAATAATTCTCGTAAATTTTGGGATTTTGTAACAACAATTGAATGATTTCATATTTTTCTATTAGTAAGGTTTTGTGTCACTCTTATTTTTCTTTTTTTTAACAATTGTGCCATTTTTTTAACTTAAGAGAGGATGATTTTCTAGAAATTCTCTCTCCTTTCTAATCCATCCCATGGATTTGTTTCATTTTAAATAATGTGCTAGCCTAAGAGCCTAAGCTTTTAGAATAATTTGATTTTTGATGTTGCACATGAAATAAGTTGTGAAATATAAATGGCTTGCAAATCACCCACAATTGGAAATAGGGAATTACATCAACCTGGACATGACTATAAGCAAGGAATTACACCAACTTATTTGGATAAGACAATAAGTATAATTAGTACTCCAATAAACTCACTAACCACTTATCACTTAATAAAAAAATAAACCTTCACCACTCATCCAAGAAGCTTGCTTTTTGCCATCACTAGAGCTCAAGACTACAAATATCAAGATGTGTACAATGTAGCTAGCAATAAACGAAGAACTAGAGCCTGTTCCTTTGTAATCATATTCCATAACTAATAACTTAGTTGATAATCATATGTGCTTACTTCATTGACTATGTTCTTGATAAGAAATAAGTAATTTTGAAGCTTGCTTATGAATTTGACATGGGTTGTTGAATTGATTGACAATATTCTTGATATGTAATAATTAATGTTGAGGCTTACTTCTAGATTTAATGAGGGTTGTTGAATTTCACTATTGCAGCTTCTTTTCTCTTAAATTTAATTTCTTCATTTTGTCCTTTCAAAAATCAATACACACTTAAATCTCCGAAAAACAACTTGCTAAAGAAACAGAATTCATAGAGATTTAGATTTCAATACAAATAAGTACAATTTATAAACATATAAATTTTAATATGTTTTGATAAATTTATATTTGAAAAAATAAATTAATTATAATTTAAATATTAAATATATATATATATTAAATTCTCATGTTGAGAAATTTTCTAAATTAATTATATTTTAAATAACATATATAATTTATATAAAAAATTAAATGAGATATCTTTTAATATTAAAAATTCTAAGATTTCGTAACATTTCCTCTTAAGGTTATATATAAGTGTTATTTTTTGATAGGTAATTACATTATGAGCAGTGGTTTGTGCTACCATGCTTGAAATGCCCAAATAGAAGTACTTGAGCAACTCGCAAGTTCTAAGCTTTATTCTTACTTTATTTCAACAATTTGCTTCCATCTTTTGTCTCTTTGACTCTTCTGCGTTTTTCCATAGTTGTATTCAAATTTTGGATTATTCTTACTCTATTTCAAAAATTTTCTTCCAGTTTCTGTCTCTTTGACTCTTCTGCGTTTTTCCGTAGTTGTATTCAAATTTTGGATTATTCTTACTCTATTTCAAAAATTTTCTTCCAGTTTCTGTCTCTTTGACTCTTCTGTGTTTTTCAGTAGTTGTATTCAACCTTTTTTATTCCAACTTTGCCCTATCAAACGTCTTTGATTCACATGTTCCTCTACAAAGGTTAGTGGTTAGGCATGGGCATGGATAAAGGCAATAAAAATCATTAAATGTGGTTATGATTAAATGCGGTTCTTTGTTGGCTGCCTTTAGAGGTTTCATTGTTGAATAAATGCAGAGAAATGCTACCATTAGCAGTTTTCCCTGCATAAAGGTTTTAAGTGGTTAAATGTGGTTATTTGGTGGCTCCCTTATGCAGTTTGTTGTTGAAGAAGTGAAAATAACTATGAATGTTTTCTTGCATCAAGGTTTAGGTTTTAACTGCTAAATGGTAAAATATTAAGATTTTATTTGATGTATTATTTATTTTAGGTTTAAAATAATTGTTAATATTAAAATAAAGTTGATATAATATTATTGTTGTATTATTAATTTTTATTTTAATATTACAAAATTAATTTTAGTATTTAGTTATATTATTAATAATATAAGTAATGTTATCGGTATTAATGTCAATAATATTATTATTCATGAGTTTTGGATAGATGGAAATTTGGTGCTATGTTAAGGCACTCTTTGATGTGAAGTTAATAGTTTAATCCCCTGGCTCAATTAGGATGATATATTGGTAATGATGAAGATGTAGTCTTGCCAAGCTTACAAAGAAAACGTTAATAATATTATTGATAATAATATTTGTAACTCCTTGATTGGGATGCTATTTTGGTTTATGACTTTTGTTAGGTCTTGCCAGACAACAATCACGCCTGTAATCAATAAAGTGATGAGGTTGTAGTCATGCATCGAACAATTCCTCCAAGTGAGATATGTCTCAATTAATTTAGGTTCTGTGGAACATTCCCCTCGAAATCATCTTGATATACTTAAATTAGATCTCATGATCCCATTAATTCGTATGTCTCAGTCCCTTTATTTCCTCCTCCATTCCATCTTCCAGGAGGTAGGTGTTAACAAAAGCAGTGAAAACATTGTTTTCTCTTACAAAAATATCATAAGCCAACGCTTTCGATTCAATGACTCTCATATATGAAATATGGTTACAGAAAGGGGTAGAGAGACGTGAAGGCCGAAGATGAGGGAGTTCACCCCACTCTGCCTAGCACGATGAAAATGTAGAATTGTTTGACCCCGATATACTAGCCTACATATGCATCGTGGTGGCTTCCATGGAGGCTGAGTGTAGATGTTTAGGTGATGGTCATTGGGAAGTTCAAATTTTTTTAGTGCACCATCTTCAAACCTTGGAGGGCGCGAGGGAAAAGTAGAACGAAGGATGGAATAGGTGGGTATTTAATTCAACAATACCCATCTGGCACTATGCAAGCTACCGAGGGCTATAGGCATTGATTTACCTCATGTTCCTCTAACTTTGGCAACCACTAACTCCATCAAAATCTCTGTTGATTTAATTCCTCACACCAACCTGGCTCCCCTCCTCTCCCTTATCCTCTAGTGGCAAAAGTGAAAGGAAAAGGCATTGTTGTCTGAAGATCATTTCCCAGCAAAAAACCTCAATAAAAGGTTGGTAACTAGTTGAACTCTCCCACAAGTGTAAACCGCACCACTAAAGCAACACCTTTTGAGGAAGAGACAATTTCCTATCGCTGCTTTATCATCGAAGAAAACGTATAAAACTGTACACCTAGAAATGTTGGAGTAGGCGAAGAAGACCACAACAAAGCACAAAAACACCAAACAGTTCCAGAGGGAAGCAAACACATTGATGAGGTCTCCCAATATGCTTTATTTGAAAAAGTATTTCTTTAGATTATTATGTTGTTTAAGTTTCTATGGTCACACTAGTAGGTATCCTTTTTGCAGGGTCTTTGTTTAGTTTTATATGTCCTATCTACATTTTTGTATGGCCCATGATTCCAACCATATATTTGCTCATACTAAAGGACCAACTAGTTTCCATTTCACAAGAGATGATCGATCCCTATCTCTTTTCAATCCAGAATTAGCACTTTGCATACTTCTCCTCATCTCAACTATACCTTTAGAGTTCTTCTCACAATGTACTCTATGTAAAATATTTTTGGTAATATAATGTTTCCTACTTGACTACAAAAAAAAAAACAATATTGTTAAAAATATAATATTAATAAAACACTTCTAATAATACCATTAGTAATATTAATAAATTTATCATGTTACATTAATAAATCAAATATATTATTAAAACATTTAAGAATATTAACAACATTAATAATATTAAACAAAAATATTAGTAAACTTAATAATTCACTTATTGAGCTGAGAGGCTCATTGTACAACAAGTGTGAAGGCGATATGTAACTATGTCAATGTGTGTTCCTTTTAAAATGAAAATAAAATATTCTCTAAATAGAAAAACAATGTGATCAATAATAAAAGGGAAAAAAGTATATGTTATCCGTGTTTAATTAGTTTTCCATATGAACGAATATAATTTCATGTGAACTAATTAGAATTAAAAAAAATGTGTGAGTAAGATGCTTAAACCTTACACTTTTTAAAAATATTTTAACACATGATTTAAAAAAAAAAAACTATTTGAAGATCTACATTAACTAATTTTTGTTGACATCAACTTTATATATCACTATATATAGAAAAAAGTGTTAAAAGAAATTATTTGAATGTTGTATACAACAGAATATCCAATGTGGTTTACTAATAAAATATTTTAATATGAATTTCTGCGTTCACCTGCTACGGCAGGCTTGTACAGCGGCACCAGGTCTGACGAGGGCAGAAAGCG
The DNA here is from genome assembly GCA_000404065.3 of Pinus taeda. Classification (NCBI taxonomy): domain Eukaryota; kingdom Viridiplantae; phylum Streptophyta; class Pinopsida; order Pinales; family Pinaceae; genus Pinus; species Pinus taeda. The sequence continues at coordinate 3,442 of APFE031061560.1, read as the reverse complement.
GATCGAGACAGCTTTCGGGGTTGAGGGTCAGCATGACCGCCCCTCAGGGGGACGGAGAGGGGTCCTCTCCAAAACCTGACAGGCAAAAAAGACCCATTGGTGACACGGGAGAGAAGGAAGCGCTTAAATCGGGTAATGCAGTGGACGACCAGCAGACGCAGGAGGAGGATGCAAAACCAGACAGGCACCAGGTTATCTCATCAACCTGCAAGCCAGTGGCTACCGATTGGCCAGAGGTGGAGTTACCAGGGCACCGTATTAATGCTATAATACAATATATGAGGGACCACGCCCTCATAGGCAATTTTATTGGGTTTTGGCCCAATGAAAGAGCCCTAAGAACCTGGATCGATTCCAAATGGAGGCCAAAGGGACATATCACCCTTCTGTTAGGGCGAAAGGGCTTTTTTATAGCCATCTTCAACTGCTTAGAAGACCAAAATAGGGTTATTGATGGAGGTCCTTACTTCTTCAACTCGGCTGGGCTCTTTTTGAGGGAATGGGTAGCCCGCTTCAACCCGGATAAGGAAGATCTGAGCTGGGCGCCAGTGTGGATCAGACTCTACTACCTACCATGGGAATACTGGGAGGAGGACTCCCTAAAGGCCATTGGTGCAGTATTAGGAAAATTTGTCAAGATTGCTGAGGAAACGAAAACAATCAAGTTGACTTCTCATGCTTCATATGCGAGGATCTGTGTCTATATGGACCTGAAGAAACCCTTACCTGATACGATTCATCTCTTTCATGAAGATGAAGATTGGATCCAACTAATAAACTACGAGCATGTTCCGTTTAGGTGCAGGAAACGCCATGCATTAGGACATCTATTCAGGGACTGTCCCATGAATATCAAACCAAAGGACCCAGAAAACCAGAACCAACAAGCAGAGGATGGCTTCACCAAGGTCACCACTCGAAGAAGAGGAAGCAGGAAATCAAGCGGACCTCCAAAATCATCAACAGAAGAGCAGGCTAAACCCTCCACAAGTAACAGCTTTGCTGCCCTAGATCAGGAGGAAATGCAAAACCGGCCAAATCCCAAGCCCAACAAAGGGAAGGCGAAGCAAGCCTCGGAAACAGGCCAACAGTTGAATCACGGGGATAAGGAGAAAGTACAAGGAGAGGATATGCATGAATCGGCACCTGAAATGTGGAGCAATCCAGACATGGAAATCGACAACAACATCATCAATGGAAGTAAAGAGAAAGAAACAACGGATAGCGATCTAGCCCCACACTTCATGGAGGATGATACAGAACCACTGGATATTGGGGAACTTGACATCCTCGGTCTGGAACATGCGTGTCAAACAGGTAACTTTGATAAAATTCCTGATCAACAAGTAGATAATTTAGTAGAAGTTTTACACAGAGCGCAAAGAAAATACTCATTGGGTGTTCAAATAGGTAGTAAGTGGGATGGAAAGTTCATTTCCAAGGACAGCAAAAAGAGAGGAAGGAAAACAACCTTAGAAAGAACTATCAAGATAGGAGAGGTGTTGGTTGAGTCTGGCAGATATGCCAAACTTACCAAGTATTTCAACACAAATCCCAAACCCTCTCAATGAAGCTAATCTCATGGAACATTAGAGGGCTCAACAGCCCCAGAAAAGGAAAGTTACTTAAAAATATGCTCATGGAGGAAAAGCCAGCAATCCTTTTTTTGCAGGAAACCATATGTAATTCGATCTCCTTGGAAAAAATAGCGGCCAAAGCATGGCCAGTGGGCCAAGTGATGGCAGTAGATGCACAAGGAGCCTCAGGGGGTCTTGCTATACCCTGGGACTCCAGGAAAATCCAATTGGAAAATATGCACGCAAATAAGCATTTTATCCAAGCGACCTTTCATCTTCTGGGAACAAACATTTATGGGCATCTAACAAATGTTTACTTCCCACAAGAATCACAATCAAAAGCGGAGATAATTGAACGGATAGGGTAGCTAAATCAAAACAGGACTCACCCGCTATGGGTCTCTGGAGGAGATTTTAATATGATAGCAACCCAGGAGGAGAAAAAAGGAGGAAGATGCAGAGTAAACAGGGACGGATCAACGCTGAAAGATTTCATTCAGGACAACTGGCTCATCGATCTCCCGACAATCAATGGACTATACACCTGGAGCAATAAGAGGGCAGAGCCTCAGCAAATAGCCTCGCGCCTGGATCGCTTCTTAATTTCCGACAATGCGGTCCACATCGGAGGAGAATTCACGGCGTCCATTCTGCCTTATTCGGGCTCAGATCACTGGCCTATCGCCCTGCACTGGAATAGACCAGGTAACAATACGCGCCGACTCTTCAAATTTGAAGCATTCTGGCTCAGCCATTCGAACTTCCATGATTTTGTCAGAAGCACTTGGCAAAATCTTAATCCAATGGAAGATTCGAAAATGGCCAGGTTCCAGAAGAAACTGAAATGCCTAAAAGAGGAGATCAAATGCTGGAACAAATCAACGTTTGGTAACATCTTCCAGGCAAAAGAACTTCTCAACAAGGAAATGAAGACGATTTAGCATAAAATAATATCAGAAGGAAGAACAGTAGAATTGACACAGAAGGAGCAAGATACGGAGCAAAAAATTTTAGAAAGAGGCAGACAGGAGGAAATTTTGTGGCGGAAAAAGTCCAGAGTTCAATGGTTAAAGGAAGGGGAGAGAAACACGAAATTCTTCCACAAAACAACAGTACAGAGACGTATGAGCAACCAAATCGCCTATGTCATGGATGAACAGGGTAACAGGATCGAAACTCATGAAGGAATAGAAAAGAAATTCTATAATTACTTCAAAAAAATGAACCAGGAACCTAACATCAATAGGAAGGAGGCGATTGACAAAATCACCAGCCACATTCCCAGATTAATCACTGAGGATCACAATACTCTCCTCCTCAAACCGATTAGTCTCCAAGTGGTAGAAGAAGCGGTGAACCTCTTAAAAGCACGGAAGGCACCAGGCCCCGATGGTTTTACAGCAAACTTTTTCCAACACTTCTGGGAAACGATTAAATGGGAGGTTTGGAAAGTAGCGGAAGAATCACGCGCGCTCAGATGGATGTACCAAGGCATGAATGCTACATTCATTGCTCTGATACCTAAAGCAGAGGATTCGCCCTCACCAGACAAATATAGGCGAATTTCTCTATGCAATATAATCTACAAAATTGTTTCCAAGGTCATTGCTCTTTGCCTGAAGCCCCTACTGTCTCTTATAATTTCGCCGGAACAATCTGGCTATGTAGAGGGGCGACAGATAATGGACGGGATAATACTCACTCATGAAGTAATACACTCACTGAAGCATCAGAAAAAACCAAGTATGCTTTTAAAGATAGATTTATCTAAAGCATTTGACAGTATAAGTTGCGAGTATATGCAGTGTATTCTTCATGCTTTTGGTTTTGCTCCAGCATGGGTAAGATGGGTAAGTAGTCTAATT
>APFE031061551.1:165184-194716 GCA_000404065.3 Pinus taeda | reverse complement strand
TATGGACCTCATCAAGCCTCTTGGAGGGCCCTACGACATGTATTATTTATCATATGAACTCTTAAGAGGCTTATTATTTCATTTATGAGCTAGTTTGGTGGGCTTGTCACCAAAAGTGGTTATTACCACATTATTTTATTTTTGGGGCTTATTTAGGCCTAGGGGATTAATTCGAACTCCTCATTAGTGTATAAATACAAGTGAGATGAGTTCATTTTCTCATCATCACTTTGGATCAGATCTCTTCTTTCTCTTGAGAATTTCACACTTTTTCTTGGAGGATGAATTGGAGCTTTATGGATGAATTTTGATGTTTGAATTTGGTTTATCTTGTCTTGGAGCTTCTCTATTGCCAAACTTATGGATGGTTGGATATTTTATGCTACATGTAAGTGCATTCTTTTAATGTTATTATTATTTTACTTTGTCATATACATTGGATTGGGAATTTCACTATTTTTAGGGCTAATTGTTGCATGCATTTACTGCTTTAATTATGGAATTTTCTCTCTATATAGCACCTCTCAATGTATGGGCCATGTAATTTTGAATGAAATTTTCTAGTGATAATTCTATCAACAAATTCATCTTGACAAGCCATCACCTTTTTCAAATCTAAGTGTAAAATTGCAAGGTTGCTTCCCTTTGCCCTAGAAGGCAAGCAAAGTAGTCTTAAGGCCTCCTTGACTAAGAAATCAAGTTCCTCATTCATATATGTCCTAGACTCAATTCTCCCAAGACTAAGGCACTAATATACCAAGAGGTGGTCACTCAAAATCAATTCTTTTTTAGGTTCTTCTAGGTCTAGCCAAATTGGGTCACCTGGGGCATCATTTTCTCGACAAAGTAGCCCTCCAAAAAGTTTGATCTCCTAGCTTCTCTTCCATTGGTGTGTCCTCAAGGCCTCATCCAATTTTTATGTCATTCTGACTATGGAGTTGTGAGAAAACCCAAGCCCTAGATCCGAGATCAAACTTTGCCTTGGTATCCCCAAGGATAGTGCCTCATAGGATCATTTTGACACCTTTAAAGTAAGAATTATTGCTTTGATCCTTTCCTCCTACTTGTCTAGGTTAAGAACATCATTTGTTTCTAAATTATTGCCCCTTAACCTATGTTGGATCCACTTGGTCCCATGTGGTCCCATTCCTTTGAAAAGACAATTCTTCAAGAACCATCTGGGAAACCAATTTCAATAAAGATTTTAGGGATTGGGAAACTCTTTCACAGGTCATATTCCGTAAACCTAACCCTTAAATTCCCACATCCTACTTCTAGAAGATATTGTACCTTGCTTAGAAAGCAAGCAAGCTCCATTCTTGACCCTCTTATGGAAAGGGATTATTTGGGTCACTTCATATCTACTTGTGGATTTATCTTCATTTGTGACTCTATATATACCGAGTCTCCTCCCATTGGTGAAAGTTCGTAAATAGTAGCGAGCCTTAACTAAGGTGACAGTGAGCTAAGTCTCCATTTGTTGCCTTGGTCTAGCATTTGACCCTTTAGGAACCCCTTTAGGTCCCTTACTAGTTTGAGCGATAACACACCCTATGCCCTCCCTAACTTCCCTTGAGTGCATAACGTACTCACAAGCTCCAACATGCCTCTCTTGTGTTATGAGACTACGCCCTACGTTTTTCATTGGCTCACTTGAACGCATGGCACATTCAAAAGTACCCATTGAGCTTCCTTGAGCCTAGAGATTGCACCCAACACCCTTGCAAGCCTTTCTCTCCCTCTCCTTCAGCGCATGGGGAATCTTTAAACCCTCAATCAACCCTTGTAAATAACTATTTCTCTAACATGCACTCTCCTCTTATCTAACTGCATTTTTCACTATTAATGGTTATCTAAGTCATCTTATCTCATCACTGATAATCTTATGCTCTTGACTAAATCTGATCTCCCTTCTATTGTTGTCTATTGAGTAAATTACTTGTATTCAATAGGTAATTTCTTAAAATTAATCTGTGTCGGCATGAGTGCACTTTCATTTGCAAGTGGTCTAGACCAAAGTCCCATTGCACTCTCATCATCTGCTGGAACGATGTCTCCCACTACTTGATGGGTTACCTCTAAAGAAGTCTCAGAATCAAGTATTGAGGAGTTGGTAGAAGTTGTTAAGCCCACAATTCCAATCCTTACAGACACACAGTGACTTTTAGGCAAATCAATTGAAGTCTCAAGGAAAGACATCAAGGATACTTTCATGCAGAAACAACTCCTGGAAGGTTTGGAGGACAAAGAAGTTTATATCAATATTAAAAGATCTCAGATACACAAGGTTGCATGCAAATTTCCAGTTACGCCTTATGTAGAGGTCATTGAATGGATCTTGTCACATATGGTACCAACTTGGTCCTACGTAGAGAAAGTGGTGATGAGATTGCCTCTTATTATGGACACACCATGCACTTGTATTATAAGATGCTAAAACCAAAAGAGTATGCAAATTTTGGATGCCATTCAGCCCCTCATGTTATGCCACATTATGTGACCAACAAGGTGGTTTTGCAAGAAGTTTCCTAACAGCTGAATAATGGACTCTTCACAGATTGAAGAAGGCTCCTTGGCCCACTTTTCCTTTGAGGATTGGAATTTATGAGTTAAAGAGCCTTAAGGCAGTAGAAGTTGGAATCATAGAACTCAACCGCCTTCATTTTTGAACGCGAGGTTTTCATAGATATGATCCTAAGAAAGTATGCAAACAACATTGTGACAGGGCACATCACACTTGGGGATATGTACCAATGACTATTCCAGAGAATGAGAAGGTTAAAAATTGGTATAATGCATTAAGTAATAATGGCCCAAGAGATTAGGCATGTCCTTCCCAAGCTACACAAGCCCTAGTTGTACAAATGCAAGAGGCACAACAGGCAGTGAAAACACAAGAAAGCTTGGTATATCACAAGAAGAGAATTACGCATGATCTAGCAGTAGAAATTTTACAGTTAATCCCTTGAGAAAATGTGCAATCGAGGCCGAGCAATAGAAGAAATAAAGAGAGAAGCATGAAGAAAAGAGAAAGCATGATGGCCTGCTCATACAGAAACATGAAGAAGAAGAAGAGGAAAGGAGGAGGATAACAAAAGAAGCGTAGCAAGAACAATTACACGAGGAAGAAGCCACACAAAAATGGGAAGAAGAACAGTTGGCCCAAGAGATTGAAGCAAAATTGGAAGAGGAGGATGTTATTGAACCTACATTAGATGAACTATACACTCCTTCTAAACTCCCTCTTATAGGTTTCCATCTTTGATTCAACAAGATGGGAATTGCACCCCCACCAGGTGATAGAGTTATGGATGTATGTGGTGTTACATTTGATCGGTTGAAAAAGAGGATCGTGCAAGAAATATGAAGGTACTTCCTGAATGATCTTGAACATCCATTTTCTGCATCCATTGAGAAGCTAATAACTGCTAACACCCAGAGAAACCCTCGAGTAATTATGGAAGCCAATGTTGCTTTTGCGACAATAGTGTAAGACAACTTCGAGCATCTCATGAGAGAGAATGCATAGTTGAGAAGATAATTGGTCGCAATAAAGCAAAAAGTAGATCACCTCATTGTAGAGAATGAACGATTGTCTTCTAACAATCTCAACACAAGGGAATTCTAGTCAGTTGTAATTGAAGAATTGGGGCCAATGAAAGACACTATGAAACAATTATACACTAAAATGATTATCATGCATGAGATGGTGGCACCACTGGTAGGAATTCAGAAGAAAGCTTAAGAGATCTGGAAACTTCTTAAGATTGTGAACAAAGTTGTAGACTTGATAAATGAATGGAGGGTTAAGTATCATAATGTCCAGAAGAATTCGCCAAGAAGGATATAATTACTATTGAGATGGATAGAGTATAGTTGAGGCTCCATATTCAAAACTACACCTATCTCGATGAAAAAGTAACTAACACTATAACTTCTTATGGTCGATTATACAACGGTATAGAGTCCCTGATACAGAAACATGGAATGCATGTTATGGGTGCATTAGGGGAAATTTGAAACAAAGATGTTATTATGCGGGAGATAAAGCAGTATTTTGAGCAGATCGGGAAAGTAACAAGGCAAGAAGACTCGAACATCACCAAAGATATTATCTTACAACATCTGATTACACTGAATAAAGTTCATATGAAGTTGTCTTAGTAATGAATAGTGTACAATCCGACTCCAAAGCCATACTGACAGAAGCATTGGAAGTCAAGATGCAATACATCGAAGAGTTTCCTATCTGAGTCAAAATCATTGCAGTAGAGTTCAATGCTTGGAATTCATATATCACTATTGAACTCCATGATGAAGCTATTGATTTGTCTCTTTCACCCATGTAAAGATGTTTTGTCTTATTAAAGTTGTCTTATATAGCCACCGCCTTATATGAATTTTGTCTTTTGCAAGAACGAGTCCAATGCAATGAAGTCCAAGTGACACATGTGGAATATGAAGAGACACATGTGGAAAGTAAAGAGTCATGAGTAGAATGCAAAAGGTTATATGGAAGCCCACAGGCCATAGAAGTTGAAGACTCATGAAGAAACTTAAGAATCATTGTCATTTGATATAAAAAAATTCTCATAAGTCAATCAAGGGGCTTGGATTTTGAAATATTTGGCCTTGGCTTCGCATAAGAGAGAAGATTGTTCTTTGGAGAAGCAAGTAGTAGGTTCATGTTCCATTGTTGGAGCTAGTGTTTCACCTATGTACCAGTGTACTTGGAATATTTCATTAATCATCAGAAGCTCCTTGAGCCATCACTCTTTCATGCATGTATCGTGGATGTAGTAAGATTTTTATTTATATGTTTGTGGTATATGTTGATGTAATACATATTAAAGATAATGAACTATTTCATTGATTTGGATATGCATCTTGTTTAATGAGTGATGTTTGGCTTTCATGATTGTCGTACATCTTGTAAACTAATTTATAGGTTGATGAGTTGTCATCCCTCTCCTCCTCAGGTCTCTCTTAGGATAGTACTATTGCTTCCCTATTAGAGTCTCAACTCCCTCTTGTTCGTGGAAGCTCCCTTTACACTCTACATTTGGTGTCACACAAATATTATGTACTTTTTGCACCAAAGTTGTGTTTACGATCTCTTGTGTGTGTTGTGTCCAAGGCACACTTCTAAATCAATCGAAATGGTGGTCGGACCATATAAACGGATGGGGCTCCTATTCCAAATGGTGTGAGGTCTAGTCGGGACTTCCCATCGGGGAGACCCCTTGTATGTTGGTGGCATCCAGCACCGTCAGCATCCTAGTGCTAGAAGGAGGGCCAGATGACAAGTTGAACCTGTAAAGTTTGTTTGAATCTCCTATCTAAAATGACTACATCCTATATCATAATCCCAAGTTGTTTTTTAGAATTCCTACATTGCTTGTCACATCTAAAATTTGATGGCAAGGGACCAAAAATTGTGCTTGATTACGTGATTAAATTCGCTCAATTTTGTTTTAAGAGTGGATTTTATTATGAAGACATTCTTGCTAGGTTGTTTACCCTTACATTGGATGGTTGTGCCAAGCAATGGTATTATCTGTTCCCTGTTGCGTTTATCTTTTCTTTCAAACAACTAGTTAACGAGCTTCATCGCGTTTTTGACAAATTTGTCTATCAAGATGTTTGTAATGAAACCAATAGATTAAGATGAAACAAAATGAATCTCTTGAACACTTTGTTGATTGATTCCTTCATCTTTGATTTGAGTTACCAAATGAATAAGTGGAATGGGATTCTTAGATGAATTTTGATTCTTGATTAGAAAATCCCTATAACTGAATCCACCATACATTCACATTCAAGAAGAAATTCAACATCTCGAGGAGGAATATCAAGTTACTTTCATTCTATGTGCTCCTACTTTTGATTTTCCATGTGTTTAGCCCTTACAAATGAGAAGATTGGAAAATCAAGTTCACGGATCTTAGTCAAAAACCATTTTTAACCTTGAAAAATATTCTAATGAGGATTTAATGTTTCTCTCTTCTCATTCTCAAGATGATGATTCCTTTTGTTCATCATGTAGTCTTGATAATCAACTTGTTAATTCTAAACTCCCTAATCAAGTTGAACCCTTGATCGAACATTGTTTGAATTATGTTGCTTCTCTTGAATTGCATGATGATGCTTACCCAAGTTTAACAAATAAAAATTTGTTTTCGGAAGAAGAATTAGGCTTGCAAAATTTTCAAAGAGAGTTTGATATTTTCATTGAGGAATTTCTTTTAGGTATATCTTTCCCCCCTCAAGAAGATGACATGTTGATCGTTGAAGATTTTTGTTGCAATCTTGAAAATCTATCAGATGAGAATCAAGTATTCCGTGAATCTTGTCATTTGGATAACTCTTGTTTGACTTATTATGAGTGAATTGATGATGCATATTCCTCAAATAAGCAGCTAATCGTGCTTTCCCAATCAACGCTTCAACCTTTCAAAAGTTCAAAATATTGTCAGGAAGACGAGGCACTTCAGCCTATGCTAATGGTTATGTCAGGTTCTCGCTATCCTAACAATGCTTTGAATTTGGTCAACTCCAGGTTTTCTCACAAAAATCTATTATCAATATTATCTCATGGTATTTTGACTCACTCTTGTGGGATTTCCAGTTTCTTCATGTTCAATTCTCTACCCCTCAAAGTAATAGGTTTGATCATATTCAAAGAATACAATTAATGTATCCTTTCCCATCCAAATTTTTGGTCAATAATTCGAAAACAAAGGATGACCTTAATGGTCTTAAAACCCCGCAATCTGACATTCTTCCTTCGTCATCCATTGAAGAGCACAACCCACACACTAGCATGGATTGTTGTTAGTTTGTATGTTCATAGTTATATTTTGATCTTGCTTATGATGTGGACATGTTTATGGTCAACATGCCTTTGTAATTTTATCCAAGTAGTTGTTTTTATGACCCTGTTTCATATTGGCTAGAGGAATCCTACTTATCAGGATCCACCATTCACAGTCAGTTGCTTCATGAATTTAGCCTGCCTATGTATGGATGTGAGCCTAAGAAGTATTATTGTGGTGTCCTTTGTCACATAAAGTAGTTAGTAATTCCCCATTGTTGTGCTTGCATGGTATGCTTTTATGTTTATGTATAGATGTTTTGGTTATTTACCTGCCTAGTTTTATCTGATGTTATATTGCTTTTACACGATCAACTCTTTCAAATTAGAGGTCAGGAGAAACTTTTATGGTTGCACTGGAGGTTCCATTTCACTTAGCCCCGATCTTCTAAAATGTTAGTTTAGGTTAGGTTAGATTTCATTTAGTTAGTTGCATCACATCATATTTTCTTTGCTTTTTATGTTTCCTCTCATTGTTCCTTTGTTTTGTTTATGTTAATAGAACATTGCATATATAATAGTCTTGAACTTCGAGATGATGTGGATAATTTTGGGAAGAGACAAATTGTAGTAACATGCAACTCTTGGCTAGCTCACCACTCTTCTTCTTTGACTTGGTCTTTGTATCTTTTAAACTCAATGATATTTGGATAAAAAATATGATCCTTTCAATTAGAGAACTATAAGCAGAACCTTGGTACTCGCACCTACTTAGGATCTTCATTTTTGGACTCAATCTGTTAATTTAATGATGTTTTATTGCTTATCCAATAGAGTAGGAAAATGTAAGGGGAAACTCATAGCAAGTAAACGATCATTAGAGGTTCATAATACTTCTCCTACTCTCAACAAGTCGAGATCCCTCTTCCACCCCAACAAATAATAAGTGCCTAAGCACAATTCTATAAGTAAACAAAATAAAGGGTGGAAAGAGAAAGGCTTCGTATGCAGAGAAGTGAAGCAAGCAACTTCATCGGGGTAATGAACAAGCTTGTTGGTAGTGAAGCAATGTTTGTGCTCCTATATTGACTTCGTTGGGGTACTGAACAGGCTTGTTGGTAGCAAAGCAACACCATAGATGAAAATGCATACTCTAATCATCTTTAACTTATGTTTTTACATTACCCTTATCCTAGATCGAAAGTATTGAGATATGTTAAGCTTTGTGTTGTGTTATGCCATGTAAAGGAATGGAAAAAATTATATCTTTAATTGGGTAGAATGGGGAAGCTGCGAATATCTGTTGAATGAATCAATACTTTATGAAGGGTTGAGACCTCGTGCATAAAATAGCACCAAGCCAAAGAAGTTGGAGTTCTCCTACTGTGTCACCAAGTGTTGTCACTGCGACAACGACCCTCCAAAATTTTACTTAATCTAAATTTGGAGCCTATGTCAACTATCATATCAAAGTGTCGACCACTCTTGCATCATTCTAAAGTGTCGCTTTCATCCTAAGTCAAAGTTATCTAAGTGTCATCACTTGGCCTTTAGGAATGCTTGTGTCATTTTTCTAAATATTGGTAAAGGCCTAGCGTTTCTTGACTTAGTAACTAGCTTTCAATCGGCATGAAATACACACAAAACTAGGAAGGCACCCTTGTTTTTGTAAGAAAAGTGCACTTTCTTAACCTAGAAATCATAAAGGGCCATTGTCCATTGGGACTGCGCCTTCCTTGGGCAAAAGTGCACTAAAAAATTACAGTGAGTGCACTCTCATTGAGGAGCACACTCCTTGTTATCTAGCACTACACCCTAATGGTCCCATCGTAAACGCACTCCTTTAGCTTCATGAACTATGCCCTTTAGCTTAGTGCACTCCTTGTTGTCTACATGTGCACTTTGTTTATCTCATGCATGCAATTTCTCTTTTACATGGTGGGCACACTCCTAAAAAATAAGAGGCCAATCCACTTCAACTAAATAACTCTCTCATCAATAAAAAAAGTAGCAGACATGCATGGACTTGCCTTGCATGTAAAATCCCTTTATAATCAACCTAGTTAACCACACATTCTCATAATCATTCTCATGTTGGGTTGAGCACACTTCCTTGCATCTCGAGCTTTTATTCGATCTTAATCATAAGTAGGTTTGCATGTCGATTTCTTTGATTTCTTTTGTTTGTTTTGTTGTTGACCTTATTTTCCTTGCTGGATTTTCCACTTGTTTCAGTGTCTTTAGTGGCGTTTCCACCAATTCATCTTGTTACAAGTGTCACATTGTTATCACAAGTGGAATTTCTTGCAACTCTTCACATTCTAAGACCCTTTACCTTCTCATCGTGATTGCAAGATAGCCTATAAACACTTACAACCCCTTCCTCTTAATATCATTGTGATTCAATCTTATTGTGGGACTTTACATAGACAATTTTGAGCCATTTCTAGCAAGAGCACACTTCTAGAAATTAAGACGCCATTGTCTCGAAAAAATGAGCCCATAAAGCCAAATTTCTCCTTGGGGCGCACTCCAGAGAAACAAGAGCCCCTTCCTCTTGGAAATTGCACCCAACAAGAAGCCCTCTTTCCCTCTTGAGTGCACAGCGCAAAAATGAGCACCATTCATCTCCCCCTATTCACTGTTTGTGCGCCCTACGCCCTGGCTGGCTTCCCTTGAGCGCATAATGCACTCACAAGCTCCAACATGCCTCTCTTGTGTTATGAGACTGCACCCTATGCCTTTCACTGGCTCTCTTGTGAGCATGGCGCATTCACAAGTACCCATTGAGCTTCCTTGAGTCTAGAGACTGTGCCTAATGCCCTTGCAAGCCTTTCTCTCTCTCCCCTTGAGCGCAATGCACATCTTCAAAGCCTCAATCAAGCCTTGTTACTAATTGTTGCTCCGACATGCACCCTCTTCTTATCTAGTTGCATTTTTCACTCTTAATGGCTATCTACATCATCTTATCCCATCACTAATAAGCTTATGCTCTCGACTAAATTTGATCTCTATTGAGTACTTTTCTTGTATTAAATAGGGAATTTCTTAAAACTAATCTTTGTCGCCATGAGTGAACTTTCATTTGTAGGTGGTTTGGACACAAGTGCCATTGCACTCTCATCATCTGTTGGAACGATGCCACCCACTACTCGATGGGTTACCTCTAAAGAAGTCTCAGAAGCAAGTACTGAGGAGGCAGTAGAAGTTGTTAAGCCCACATTTCCCATCCTTGCAGATACATAGTGCTTTATAGACAAATCAATTGAAGTCTCATGGAAAGAAATCAAGGATACTTTCATACAGAAACAATTCCCGAAAGGCTTGGAGGACAAAGAAGTTTATATTAATATTAAAAGATCCGAAATACACAATGTTGGATGCAGATTTTCAATGATGCCTTGTGCATAGGCCATTGAATGGATCCTGTCACATATGGATGATACCAACTTGGTCCTACATAGTGAAAGTGGTGTTGATATTACCTCTTATTATGGACATGACATGCACTTGTATTATAAGTTGTTAAAACTGAGAGAGTATGAAAATACCTAGTTCAATGTGACATGGGAAAGTCTCAAGACTAAGGATATCAACAAGTCTTGGTGCCAAGAGCCAACTAGATTCCGTCACAGACCAAGTGCAGTATACCCGACAAGAACCCTCAGAAAGGTTTATTAATATCTCATAGTTATGTGTTGTAGGATGCATGGGAGGAAAAACGCAGATGTATTTGAAGAGAATTTGATCTTACTTCTCAACTTGCTTGTCACAAGGGGTAATATTTTCAACTGGGCGGATAGTCTTTCTTATGAACTACAACAACGTGTACGACAATCCAACACAACTTTGCAAGCAAACCAAGCACCAGAGTCTTATATGTGAGTTATCTAGTAGATGGTATATGTGCTTGATATGCATTTATGGGAATGAAATGAAACTAGACCCCACATGACAATATTATTGCCTATTTCCATTGCAGAGTATTATTAGAGATTAGTTTTAGAGGAGTTTACTACCGACTCGTGGAGCATTTCTTTGCAATATTATATAAGATGATCTATGAAATTGATACCCCATGCATGACCGATCAGGTAAAGGAGGCACTATATGACATTTTTGATTGGTTTGCACATAGGATGTCATGTACACCAGATGTTTTGGATGCCAGTCAGCCCCCCACGTTATGCCACATTATGTGACCAACAAGGTGGTTTTGCAAGAAGTTTCCAATCAATTGAACAATGGACTGTATGGACTTTTTCATAGAAGGAAGAATGCTCTTTGGCCCACTTTCCCTTTGAGGATTGAACTTTATGAGTTAAAGAGTCTTAAGGCAGCAGAAGCTAAAATCGAAGAACTCAACCGCCTTCATTTTGGAATGTGGAGTTTTCATAGATATGATCCCAAGAAAGTATGCACGAAACATTGCGACAGGATACAACACACTTGGGGATATGTACCAATGACTATTCCAGAGGACGAGAAGGTTAAGAAATTGTAAAATGCATTAAGTTAGAGCTAATCCCTTGAGAAAAGTTACAATCAAAGCCAAGCAACAGAATAAAAAGAGAGAGGAAGAGGAAGAAAAGAGAGAGTAGGATGGCTTGCTCAGACAGAAACATGAAGAAGAAGAAGAGGAAAGGAGGATGATAGTAGAAGAAGTGCAACAAGAACAATTACATGAGGAATAAGCTGCACAAAAATTGGAAGAAGAGGATGTTATTGAACCTATAATAGATGAACTAGGCACTCCTTCAGAACTCCCTCTTACAGGTGGCCATCTCCCATTCAACGAGATGGGAATTGCACCCCCACCAGATGATAGAGTTATGGATGTATGCAATGTTACATCTGATCAGTTGAAGAAGAGGACCGTACAAGAAAGATGAAGGTACTTCCTGAATGATCATGAATATCCAGTTTATGTGTCCACTTAGAAGCTAATAGCTGCTAACACCTGCTAACACCTGGAGAATTTTGCTTTTGCGGCAACAATACAAGACAACTCCGAGTATCTCATGAGCGAGAATGTAAGGTTGAGGAGAGAATTTGCTGTGCAAAGTGAGAAATAGATCACCTCACTGCAGGGAATCAATAAATGTCCTCTAACAGTCTCAACACAAGGGAATTCTAGTGAGCTATAATTAAGGAATTGGGGCCAATGGAAGACACTATGAAACAATTATACACTGAAATGATTCTCCTAAATGATATGGTGGGAAATTTGAAATAAATATGTTATTATGTGAGAGATAAAGAAGTATATTGAGGAGATCAGGTAAGCAACAGGGGAGGAAGACTCAAGCATCACCAAAGATAGTATCTTACTACATGTGATTACACCGACTAAAGTTCACATGAAGTTGTATTAGTTATGGAATAGTGTACAATCTGGCTCCAAATTCATACTGATAGAAGCATTGAAGGTTAAAATGTGATACATCGTAGAGTTGCCTGTTTGAGTCAAAGTCATTGCAACAAATTTTAGAGCATGGCATTCATATATCATTAGTGAACTCCTTGATGAAGCTATTGATTTGTCTCTTTCACCTATGTAAAGATGTTTTGTCTGATTAAAGTTTTGTGTTATACATCCACCATCTTATATGAGTTTTGTCTTTTGCAAGAACAAGTCCAATGAATGAAGTCCAAGTGACACATGTGGAAAGTAAAGCGTCATGAGTAGAATGAAAAAGGTTATATGGAAGCCCATAGGTCATAGAAGTTTAAGAGTCATGAATAAACTTAAGAGTCATTGCCATTTGCTATAAATAGGTACTCATAACTTAATGAGGGGGCTTGGATTTTGAAGGATTTGGCCTTGGCTTCTATTTTCGTGCATAAGAGAGAAGATAATTATTTGGAGCAACAAATAGTAACTTCATGTTCCACTATTGGAGCTAGTGTTTCATCTATGTACATGTGTACTTGGAATCTTTCATTAATTATCAAAAGTTCCTTAAGCCATCACTCTTTCATGCATATATCGTGGATGTAGTAAGACTGCTCTTTATATGTTTGCAGTGTATGTTGATGTAATACATGTCAAATATAATGAAATATTTCATTGCTTTGGATATGCATCTTGTTGAATGAGTGATGTTATGTTGTCATGATTTGCGTCCATCTTGTAAACTAATTTGCAGATTGATCAACAAGTCATTGCTCTCCGCCCCGGGTCTCTCTTCGGATAACACTATTGCTTCCCTATTAGAGTCTCGTCTCTCTCTTGTTCGCAGAATCTCATTTTACACTCTATAATTGGTGTCACACAAACCTTATGTACTTCTTGCCCCAAAGTTATGTTTACGATCTTTTGTGTATTTGTTGTGGCCAAGGCACACTTCTAAATCACTTGTAATGGTGGCTAGACCATATAACCGAATGGGGCTTCTATTCCAAATGGTGTGAGCTCTAGTTGGGACTTCACATTGGGGAGACCCCTTGTATGTTTGTTGGGACGAGGTTCCCCAGGGTTAAGTTTTCTTAAATCAATTTTTGATAAGATATTGTAAAGTTTTCACTTTTTGAGGAGCGAAGTGTGAGTAACGCAAGTTGTTAAGAGTCAAATGGGATTTTAGGTAAGTCAAAGGGGCTTTTAGGCAAGTCAAAGCCCCTTATTTTGTAAAGGGATGAGTTGTATTAAGCACCACCCATGGTTTGGGGACCATGGTAATGTAATGTAAACACTATAAAAGGAAGTCACTGAGGAGTCATTAGGCGGTTTAGGTCAGTTCAATGTTATGATTGATGCTTAGAGTTTGAATTTTTCTTTTCTGTATTCGGACGAAGGGGAAGTCTCTTGTTGTTGTGTGCATGGAGACCTTGGTAAGTTCGCAGCTGAGTGCGCGGGCCCCTGCAATTGTGTGCATAGGGTCAAAAAAGTATATGTATTGAAGATATGAATAATAAAGAGTATTTGAAGCAATTCTATATCTGAACAGTATACTTATGTGTTTTCTATATTTATGCTCAGTTGAATGCCATTTATCTGTAAGATTGTCTTAATTACACCGTGAAGATCTGTATCTACTGTTATATGTTATTTTATGCATGATTAGAACCTTAGGCAAAGCTCATAACTTCGTTTTATTGGAATTTGCTTTAAGTTTGGGGATTTTGAGGATAAGGGTTAGCGAAGATTAGATAAAGCCTTAAATTGAAGAAACGCTTTACCCCCACATCACATAGCCTTCTAGATGCGAAAACCTAGTTCTAACATCCCCCAATCCTACCTCCGGTGAGACTGCAGCCTATGCTAAGCGAGTTTTTGCTGAAAGGTCCGGTAGTGTAGGGTTTTGTTGGTTAGTGCAACTAACTCTGAACCTGGGTCCAAGCCCCCTCAAGCCAACAAATGGTTCCGTTGTCGGGACTAGAATCTATCTGAGGGATGTGTGATGTGGCGTCTGTGGATACCAACTAAGAAAGAAATTGAGAAGTGGATAGATCGAAAGTTGCACGAGTTTGTAGCTCAGGAGAATCAGAATCCACACTTGTCAAAAGAAAAGTGGTTATAGAGATATCTCTACACAAAAGAGTGCAAAGTTTTATTTTCGACGCTCCCTTGCGAATTACATGAGTGGATGTCCAAATTAGCGGATAGCTAACCTACTTGGAAGCACAACGATCCTATTGTGTGGATTGTAGAATTAGTCAAAGATCTTAAAGGATCTAATTATAAGGTTGCAAGTGTTCTTGATTACTTGATTGATAGTATCTTGGGTGGTTTCATCAATGAGTTTGCAATCGATACATTTGTGTCTTAGAGAGGAGCTGAACACCGATTCTTCAAAGGTCCGAGAGGTAAGTACCTGAAATCGCTAAAGACCTGGATTAAAATGTTGTTGTGAGAAAAATGGGTTATGCCTTTACATTAATGTTTAAGAGAGGTGAGACTAGATCTACGCAAAGTGGAAAGTGATTCAGAGCAGATCTAGATAAATTTGTTGGAAGTGAATACAATCGTTTATTGGGAGAGTCTCGAAGTGAAGAAAAAAGAAGAAAAAAAGAAGTAGCCCTAGTATGCCCAGAGGTGTGACACAGTCAGTAGATCAAGATACTTCTGGAATTCCACATCCATCCACTCCACCTCTACCTTCACCTCCACCTCATACACTTATGCCTCCACCTCCACCTTCGCTATTCAGTATGGTGAATACAGTGAAAATGCTTGTATTCAGCGGTCAGGGATCATAGGATCCCGATTAGTTTTGGTTCGCTGCAAAAGTTGTGTGGAAAGTGCACCAGGTCAATAATCATGACATGAAGAAAGCGCAATTGGTTACAGTGCTACAAGAAAGAGCACTTGATTGGTACATCAAATATAGTACAACTCATCCGACTGCTTTGTTAGCTGAGATGAAGGATGCATTGAATGTAGAATTTAGGAAGTCGAAATCACAAGCTCAATGTGTGATTGAAATAAAGGAGATCAAGCAGAGGGTTAACGAGTCTGCATGGGATATAGATCAATGACTGAAGTGTTTACTGAGCCAAGCTAATCTTCAAATTTTAGATGAACAACATAAGGAATGTTACATAGCTATGCTATTGCCTCACTTAAGATTATCATTATCTCAACAGAAGATTGGGTCTCAAGCTGAAGCATTGGAGATCACAATGAAGCTAGAAGCTTCACCGATCCAAGATACGAATATAGGAGTTCAACAGATCCAGTCGTAATTAGAAAGCCTGCACATGGAGTTGTAGGATTTGAAGAAGGGAAAGGGGGTTAAATCGGAAACACATTCTGAATTTTGGTGCACGAAGTGCAAGACTGAAGGTCATTATAAAGATTAGCACCCTATATTCTAAGATTATAAAATTGCAGGGGGTCCCAACTTGCTGAAGCCAAAATCTCCTGCTGGATCAAGAATTGGTGAAAGTGCCTAGTGTAGCATTTTCCAAATGTCATGACAACATCCGACAGATAATTGTTATCTATTGCAGAAGTTTGTACAGTCTCCAAAGCAACTCTTTTGTAACTTTTTTAAATCGGTTGGTCATGATGAAAGGAATTGTCGAAGCTATGAATTGATGATAGACAAGACTTCAATGTATAGAATGCAAGCTAAAAACTGCATGCTGAACAATCAAGGCTCACTTGCGGCTCATAGAGGATTCCAAAGACGGGGAAGAGGAAGAGGAGGAGAAGCTAGAAGAGGTCAGGGCTGGATCATTTTCTACAACTGTGGAGAACTAGGACACTTTGCACTTGATTGTAAAAATCCAACTCACCCTTCTTGTCAATACTGTCAACAATTTGATAATGTTATAAAAGATTGCCCGATATTAATAGCGAAGATGCAGGAGAAGAAGAACTAACAACCGCCGCAAAATATTTAGATGATGATATCCCAGCCGAACAAATACGATCCCAATATCAGCATAGTCACACAAAGCGGTATACCACTGGTGAAGACAGGTCGTAGGCAAACAACTAGTATCAAATCTATGGTTTCGAAGAGCCGGTGAGAAGAATGTTGGGTTTGATTTACATAGAGAAACAGAGACGTTCATGGAGGCAAGAAAAAGTTTTATGGATCCACGTGCTTCTACATCTAAGAATCAGATGCTGCTAGTCCCACGAAAGGAGAAACCTGAAGAAGTTACTGCGACACATGATTAAGATCCCACGGTGTTAAAATCATTTTTGCAGACCTGCGTGAAGTTATTATGGGATCATAAGGTAGTTGAAGGATTACAAGAGTCGATAGATAATTGCGTTAGCAAGGATAGGCCTTTACTAGAACATCGCGTAGTCAATAAGGTGAACTAAAGCAAGAAGAGAACTGGTAGGGAGATGCGGTTGACAACACATATTGGTGATTTTGAAATGGACTAGGTAATCCTAGACTTTGGCTCTAATGCTAACATACTACCAAATAAAACTTGGGAACATATGGGGAAGCCTAAGTTATAGTGGTTGCCAATTCAGTTGCACATGGCGAACTAGCAAAAGATAATTCCAATGGGTCGCTTACGTGGAGTAACTGTCGATATTGAAGGCACAAGTGCAGTGGCATATTTTGAAGTTACTGAGATAGTAGATGACAATAATCCATACCCAACATTGCTTGGGATTGATTGGGCCTTCGATATGAACACAATCATTAATTTAAAGAAGCGAAGCATGGTATTTGAAAAGAATGATCTTTAAGTGATTTTTCCGTTGGATCCACCAGAAGGTGCACGATACACAGAAATAATCCCTGATTATTGTAAAGATGAAGACGTTGAGAACATATATAAGCTAACATCACGAAATGAAGATTAGATCAATCCCACCACATTTGGAAGGATCAGTTGAGAGAAGGATTGTTCCTACCAATCAGATTCAGATGAAGAGTTAGAAAACTGGAAGAATCGGTTGCATGAGGTCTCTATGCTGCGATGCAATCAACTTATAAAGTATCTATGTTGTATATCTATTGAGGTACATAAGTTGCCTTATTAGGATGGTTTGGATGATTTGAATATGTTTCTTTACCATTTTGAAAGGGACGTACTAGAGGAGAATCAGTTACAGGCCTTAGATCTAATGTTGAGAGCTACACCTACAAGATGGTGGGGTACACACAAGGATAATATTACTGACTTGAAGGAATATTGTAGAATGATGCGATTAAGATTTGGCTACGCAAACACCCGACTCACTAAAAAGTACACAGGAAAGGATGATCCGCGTGACATCTGGCTCGATGGACTAAGGTGTGGGGTGAGGTACCTCAACCAAAGTGGGTGCATATCTTTATTCATACCTTGGTTGTTATCATAATGAACTAGTATTTAGAGATGGAGCTGCAACACGGGACTGCTGATTGGGATGAAATGAAGGAGAGTTTCTTGCTGACATTCAATTTTGAAGATGGGTTCGAATGCATTGATGAAGCGCTTCAGGAGATCAAAGCAACAATCTTCTAAACACCCATAGAGCATATCACTTGGATACAACCCGACTGGAGTACATAGCTACAAAATGCTTGGAATGTTATAATGTTACTATGGAAGAAGGCGATGAGGATCCATGGAATATTAATATCCCTAAGTTAGAGGGATTCCGTGAAATTGTCGGACCCGATGTGGAGATCCTTGATATCTCACAACCGGTGAACACAAAGCAGGTAAATATTGGATCATTAGTAGAATTGAAATTCGCGCACATTAAATTTTGGGATGAAGACACATTAGATAAGGTCGCTGAATTATTATACGAATATCATGATTTATTTCCAACTAATTTCTTTGAATTGAAGGGGATAATAGGATATTTGGGTATGATGAATATCAATCTAAAACCATATGCAACACCCGTTAAGCAACACCCATATCTGTTGAATCCCAAATAGAAGGAAAAGGTAAGAGAAGAACTCGATAAGATACTCACAACAAGAATAATTGAGCCTGTAGAAGAATCATAATGGGTTAGTCCTATGGAGTTCCAGGAGAAGAAAACGAAGGATGATATCAGTATCTGCGTTGATCTGTGAAACTTAAATGATGCATGTGTACGTGATTGATTTCCTACGCCTTTTACAAATGGAGTTCTAGAAAATGTTGGTGGGAAGGAAGCTTATTCATTCATAGATGGATTTTCGGGATATCACCAAATTAGGATTGCGCCGAAGGATGGAAGCAAGACTACATTCACTATAGAATGGGGGTATTTCCAATATACAATCATGCCTTTCGAACTAAAAAGTTCTCATGCGATATTCTCAAGGGTGGTAGTCGCAACGTTCAAGGAATTCATTCATAAATTTTTGGAAGTTTACTTTGATGATTGGATAATGTTTGGGCTAGTTAAGTAGTATGTCTCTAGTCTGCGCCTGATGTTGGATACGTGTAGAAAGTATCAGATTCCCTTGAATTTGAAGAAATGAATTTTTTGTGTACCTTATGGAATACTTTTGGGACATGTTGTTTGTAAGCAGGGATTGATGATAGACCCTGCTAAGATTGTTGTACTTATCAGTTTGGATCCCCCCCTAAGAACGTAAAGTAGCTACGCATGACTTTCGGTCATACTAGGTACTACAGGAAGTTTATTAAGGAGTTTGCGCAGATCACTGCACCCATGGAGAATCTGTTAAAGAAGGATGCTACGTTCTACTGGGACGACGACTATTAGAAGAGCTTGGATGTTCTTAATGAAAATCTGGTTATGGCACCAATCCTAGTATTCCCAGATTGGAAGAAGGAATGTCATGTGCATGTGGATGCGTCTTGTATAGCATTGGGAGTTGTCTTAACTCAACTAGGGGTAGGAGATATTGATCACCCGATTACCTTCACAGTGAAAAAATATCTAAAGAAGAGAAGAACTATTTGACCATAGAGCGAGAAGGATTGGCCATGGTTTATGCACTACAAAAATTCAAGCATTGCCTACTAGGTGCGCACTTTAAAATGTAAATGAACCATTCTGCTTTGAAGTACCTGGTCAATAAGCCTGTGTTGAGGGGGGCAAATCTGTAGAAGGTTGCTTCTTTTCCAAGACTATGATTTTGAAGCAATAATTAAGCCCGAGAGATTGAATGTTGGACCTGATCGCCCCTCTCAGATTGAGAATGGCGAAGAACCCACTAATACTGATGAAGGGTTACCTGACGTGCAACTCTTTGCTGTTAGAGTTGCGGATGAGCATTTTGCAAACATTATTCATTTTTATCTATTGGCGTAGCTCCTGAAGGTTATACGACACAACAAAACAAGGAATTAGTTTTTAGGGATGCAAATTTTTCCGTGATTGCAAGACACTTATATAAGATGGGATCAAATGAAATTTTGTGTCGATATGTACCTGAATATGAAAGACACAGTATCCTAGCTGAAGCACATGGTGGTGTCGCTGGAGGACACTATGCAAGCAAGGCAACTGCGAAGAAGATTCTGCTAGTAGGATTATGGTGGCCTACCATACATAAAGATTATAAGGAGTACTGCAGCGTGTGCGATGTGTGTCAAAGGACTGGGTGGCCATCGTGAAGGGATGAAATGTCGTTAAATCCATAAGTCACGCTACAAGTATTTGATAAATGGGCAATTGACTTCGTTGGACCTATTCGTCCACTAGGGAAGAAGACAAAAGCACATTATATTATCACTGTGACAGAGTACTTAACCATGTGGGCCGAGGCGCAACCCTTGAAGGATTGTAGCGTGACAACTACTGCGAAGTTTATATTCAAATTTATTTTGTCAAGGTTCGGATGCCTGAATATTTTGATGAGTGACAGAGGTTCACACTTCCTAAATGAGACAATTGCAGCTTTAACAGAAGAATTCCAGATGTACCATCAGAAGAGTACACCGTATCATCCCCAGGCGAATGGAACTATCGAAGCTTTCAACAAGATCTTGGAGAATGCCCTAGCAAAGGTCTGTAATGTTAATAGGAATGATTGGGATGTGCACATACTGACGGTTCTATGGGCATATAGGACAACCTGTAAGAAATTAACTGGGAAAACACCATTTTGACTAGTTTATGGACAACAAGCAGTGATGTCGATGGAATATATAGTGCCTGGCCTAAGGATTTCAGCGATAACTGAGATGGCAGATCGTGACGTAATGGAGGAACACCTAGTGTAGCTACTTGCATTAGAGGAAGACCGCTTTTTGGCTGGCTTTCATTAGTAGGTTCAAAAAGCTAGAGAAACAACATGGCATGATCGTCACATTAAGTAGCATACTTTTAAGAATGGAGATTTGGTCCTAATGTATGACAACAAGTTTACCAAATTTCCGGGGAAGTTTCAGACACATTGGTTAGGACCATACATGATTAAGGATATTTCAGATGGTGGCATAGTTTAGCTCGTGAAGCTAAATGGGGAAGTGTTTCCTGGTAGGATTAATAGGAGAAGATTGGCGGTTTATAGGGATGGTCCCGCCCCTACGCAAAGACTACATGACAACAGGAAAGTCTTAGTGCTTTTGGCAGTTGAAAGAGAGCATAGAACTATAAACTACTATATCGGGGAAAATTTTTGTCGAAGAATGAGGGTTGCATGATGTTTAGGAAGATGGTGCAGGTGGAAGTTGCGACAAGGTAGTTTCACCATAGGAGGGTCCCGCACAACCTGCCCAGAAAGTGACCATTGGAACAACTACATTTGATTTGACAACGATTTGGCTGTTAATAGGAGTGGAGGAAATGCATTTAAGGAGCATACCTATGAAAATCTGTTGCCAAAAACGCATTAATGAGGGAGATCTGGAGGGAATCAAGTGGTTGGAATTCGAAAAAGGTTATAAATTTGGCAGGCACTAAAAGAACGAGAAGAGGTTGTTGCACGTAGTTAGCATCTAGAAGCAACGATAGCGTAGGTATGCAGTGAGGTTCCCAAGCTCCAGATTGCAACAGAGGCAACTTCAGCCGAGAAATTATAGAAGCTAGCAGTCGCAGTGGAATAATCTAAGGCTGAGGTGGGAAAGGCGCGATTTGAGCTGCAGCTACAGATTTGAGAGCTTCAGATGAAGCTGCAGCCTACCACCCCTCCATAAGTCCAAGAGCAGTGCGAGGCTGCAATCAAAACAACTATGGAAGTTCTTGTCGTTGCAGTTCAAGACTGCAGCCAAATTTTTGAAAGTACGATGGAAATGTGGGCTTTACTACAGTAGGACCCGCATGTACAAAAAATTGAAGCTGACATCTACGAGAAGTAACTACAGTTTTATGAGATCAGGGTGACAACGCAGACCTTACCACCTGTGCAGAGGTTCGACAGACTGCAAGAAGGGAAAACCATATAGACTCAAATCGATGAGCTGTGTCGAAAGGCCTCTATCATTTCAAAAAGGACGTAGCCGTGGGCCGACAAAGCAAGCTAACTATCACAAAATGTCAAGAGAAAATTGAAATCCCTTCAAAAGACGCAGAGGATGATGGGCTTAACTGTCGAAGGGCCAACTACAGAGAAGTTGGTTGAAGAGGTTCGACAGGCTATCGCACAATGTACAACAAAAATTCAAGCCTTGAAGCCTTGAAGTGAGAATTCAGCAGCCTCAAAGCACGCATCGAGGACATACCTGTAGAGTGACTTGGGATGAGTCACATCTTTGTGTTGGGCCTTGTTGGGACGGGGTTCCCTAGGGTTAAGTTTTGCTAAGTCTTAAGTCAAATTTTGATAAGATATTGTAAAGTCTTCGCATTTGAGGCGCAGAGTGTGAGTAGCATATGTTGTTAAGAGTCAAAGGGGATTTTAGGCAAGTCAAAGCCCCTTATTTTGTAAAGGGATGAGGTGTATTAAGCACCGCCCATGGTTCGTGAACGATGGTAATGGAATGTAAACACTATAAAAGGGAGTCATTGAGGAGTCATTACGCAGTTAAGTTTAGTTCAATGTTATCATTGATGCTTAGAGTCTGAATTGTTCTTTCTATATTTAGGCGAAGGGGAAGGCTCCTACTATTGTGTGTGTGAAGACCTTGGTAAGTTTTCAGCTAAGTGCGCAAGCCCCTGCAATTGTGTGCGCAGGGTCAGAAAAGTATATGTATTGAATATTTGGAATAATAAAGAGTATTTGAAGCAATTCTGTGTATGAACTGTATACTTATGTGTTTTATGTATTTATGCTTAATTAAATGCCATTTATCTATAAGATTGTCTTAATTACACCATGAATATCTGGATCTATTGTTATATGTTATTTTATGCATGATTAGACCCTTAGGTGAAGTTCATAACTTTGTTTAATTTGAAATGTTCTAAGTTTGGGGATTTTGAGGATAAGGGTTCGTGAAGATCAGATCAAGCCTTAAACTGAAGAAACGCGTTACCCCCACATCACATAACCTTCTGGATGTGAAAACCTGGTTCTAACATCCCCTAATACTGCCTCGGGTGAGACTGCAGCCTGTGCTAAGCAGGTTGTTGCCAAAAGGGCTGGTAGTGTAGGGTTTTGTTGGTTAGTGCAATTAACTCTGAACCTGGGTCCAAGCCCCCTCAAGCTAAAAATTTTGGAGGCATCCAACACCATCAACACTCTATACTCAAATTCCATTAGTATTTAAAGGATAGACAACCAATTCTGTTTGCTAAATGCTACTTACTAGATTTGTTGCTTTTGAATGCTACATACTAGCTTTTTTCCTTTACAAAATGTGCATAGGGGCCATTTAATACTAATGCTCCTAGCATGGGGTCATGCCTGCTAACGACTTATGATTTTCTTTTACTTTTCTTTAGGGTTTTAATTCAACTGATGTACTTAGAAGAATTGTTGAAATCTCAAATAACAATAATTATTTTGCACCATATAACTTAATTATAGTAATGGGTTACTCTTATTAGTATAATTTGTATGAATCTATAAATGGAGTTAGTGGCACAATTACATGGGGAATCGTATAGTGGTATCATTGACTCTCTAGTTGTCTATGTACTAGTCTACCCCGCTACCCTAATTGGGTGTAGTAGGATCACTTGTAGAAGCTATAGGCTCAAGTTCCTTGGTATTTAGAACCACCCATTCATGATTTAGCTCCTTGTGATTCCAACACTTAGGTTAGTTATTTGTCCACTTTTTACCCTAAGAGACCCTTGCCTTTAGGAGAAAATTTACTACATGCACATGGTTAAACAAAACATAGAATGGAAAGCAATATATCCATAATCTAGAAGTTGCATCATACTATGATTCTTAGACTCCAACACAATCTTAGCATTGACATCTTCTATCAGATTTGTGTGGATGAAGATTCAATCATAAGCGATGGTGGTTCTCCTCCTTGTTTCTAGGCTAGTGTAATGAACTTACCCAAGGTGTTACTAAGGACCAAAAGTGATTTCTCACTACTAGGAAACAATATTTTAGGGAAGGCTTTTGGTGTTAATGTATGGGCCAAAAAAATAAAAAAAATCTAAATCCTTCACAATTGGAAGTAGAGATTTTTACATATGTTTTTGCAAATAATTTGTCAAGGGTTTTGGCAAGAAAATGGGGATTTTTATTTCTTTCTTCCAACACTACCAACATGGCATTTCAATGAATCATTGGTACATGCACACCTCTAACAACTAAGCACCAACTAATTAGAAAATTATAAAATCACACTAAAGAAACACACTTTTCTTAAAGACACATTTGACCAAGTTAACTTAATTGACTCCTAAGTGTTAATTTTCCTAATACCCCACCTTGAGAATAACTTGGGATAAGATTAAAGGATTTTCAAGGGTGACATAGTGGAAAAGGAAGGAGGCCTTAGAGCTTATCCTCCCCTAATGACAACTTGAACTCCTAACATAGACCAAAGCTTGGAAAACTTTGCTTCCTAATATATATATATTATATATATATAATATATATATATATATATATATATATATATATATATATATATAATATATATTATATATATAATTATATATATATATATATATTCAAGGGTGACATAGTGGAAAAGGCAGGAGCCTTAGAGCTTATCCTCCCCTAATGACAACTTGAACTCCTAACATAGACCAAAGCTTGGAAAACTTGCTTCCATAATATATTACATATATATATATATATATATATATATATATATATATATATTTCTAGAAAATATCTGCAATTCGATCATTATACGACAATAGACCACTTAAAGCATGCAATTCTAAAGAATAAAACACATGTAGACTGTGTTTGTTCAATTAATGCTAAACTAGATATTTGGCAATCTAAATGACACTTTGATTATCACACTAGAGTGAGGTTACATGTTGTAGGTGGAATTCAAACAATGAAAGGATATGTTGAAGCTAAAGGGCTTCCTGGCTTCTGCTTACTTGGGCTCGATGTTTTCCTTCTACCAAAGAAAGAGCAAGAGGACATTGATTCTTACATGCGCAAATAGTAGGTTCAAAACTAAGACTTGAAATGTAACATGTAGTAGACTTTCCATTATCATTGTCACCAACCCTAATTGGAATCAGTGAAACCAACAAAGCAAGTAATCCCCCTAAACTATAGTGCATCCCAAACAAAACTATACTTTAGATATACCAAAGTATCCACTTTGTTGCCTTTTTATTGCTCTCATGGGATGTTTGCAATACCAGGCAATAAGTGTTACGCAGTAATTTGTCACCGTTGGTCACCGTCCTTGTTACCCCTGCTTTCGCACACTGGAGGACACATTCATGGACCTGTGACCAGTGACACAACTTAAAAACACTTGCATTGGATTCTCCTAAGTATGAACTTCAATATCCCTGAAGACACCTTTTGAAGATTAGCCCTAAAAATGCCCTTTTTTCATTAGCGCGGGTCCACAGTGTCTAACCCGCGCCAATGGCTCAGTTCCTCCAAAGAGGGCGCGCCCATGGACGCTCTGTCACAGAACAAAACCCGCGCCACCCAAAATTGGTCATGATTTTTGGCCAGCGCGCACTGAAGTGTTTTTTTCCTCCATTGCTCATGCAGTTCTCTGGGGAGAAATCCCATGAAAGTGGCCGAGTGTCGTCTTTTTCATCCATGACAACCCAGTTCAAAGGCTATTCTGGGACAATGCCAAATCTTCAGTAGGTGTCCGGATACAATGAATACTTCCTCCTCCTCCATCTATAAATAACTGTCACCCTGCATTGTACCAACAAGTTTTGTAAGAGCTAAGGTGAGCTAAGATTATGCTGGATTGATAGTGAGAGCTGAGAGAGAAGTTATGCTGCCGGAATATTGAGAGGGGAAGTCACTTTGCAAGGCATGTTTAGCTGCTGACCCAGTTGGAGGAGATTTCAACGTCAGGCCTCTTTGGTTGTAATTCTTTCTCTTCTTTTATTGAATAATGAACGACTATCATTTATGGTTCCACTCACGTGTCTTGCTGATTATATTTGAGTTATATCTTGCTTGACTGATATATAATTGCATGAAAAGGATTTTACGCTTGTGTTGGATTGTTCTTTGTTTGTGCAGGTGTCCATACGTGGAGCGTAAGGATAGTGACCATCCAAAGCTAAAGGACGGGAGCAGCGTTTCTTCAACAACAAATAGCGTTGGATTCCAGGTAGATCGTTCTGATCGATCTTTAAATTATGCAATTAGGAACCTGCGTGTAGTGTGTGTGATTGTTGCTAGACCCGTGTCAGGCTAGTGGGATCGCCTCTGTCCGTAGAGGGGATTTACCAACTCAACAATTTGGCGACTCCACTGGGGATCTGCTTGTTGATTGTTTTTGTATTGTTTGATTTGTAAATTGTGGACGGAGTCTGAAGAGTGGCCAGGTAGCCTTCAAAACACTTCTGCTATGCAGAAGTGAAGTAGGTCAACACCACTTCAGTCGATCTCCGGTTCAGTTTACAAACTGGACAATCTCAATCTTGCCTTGCATGTCATTTTTCCTTTGTTTATTTGTCTGAATAATTTTCTTGGTTAGAGTTCTTGCTATCTTTTTTACTTGCTGGCTCTGTCTAGATACTAGAAGCCAAGCCTGAGACCATCCGTTCTGTCTTTTTGCCTGGCAAACTTCGCCAACGCGTTTTTTCTTTGAATAGTCGCGTTGGTTGGCGCGTGTTGCTCTCAGACAGCTCGCGCCAATCTCTGTTTAGCGCGAGTTACAGACTTACAGTCGCGCCGCACTAGTTAAGTTTTTTAATAAGCTTGTTTGCCAGTCTCTTAAACTTGGGTCTGTGTCTTTCTGCTCTTTTTATGCCTCCTGGAAGTCTGTTGGACTGATATTTGGCTGGTGGTTTTTTCCATCCTTCAGTTGTTTGCCTTTGTCCATCGATTTTACATCTTGGCCTTTGTGGCTTTGTTATCGAGCCTCCTGTTGGATATATGATTTACAGATCCAGTCATTTCATTGATTGATTTCCATATTCTTCTGGTGGTTATATGAGTTTTACATTTCATGCCGCAAGTGTCTCGCTTTTAGCTTGCTTGTTTTACTTGACTTCATTGTGGCTTAGCTTACATAGTTCTTTGAAGATCTTGGTTTTTCTTTGCTTTGTTGGGTTATTGTTTATGTTTCAGATCTGGTTATAGATTCTTTGGAATGCATTATCTGATTGTGAATATCTCTTGAAACCCCTTAAGTGCATTATCATATTATTTTTAAAAGAAAAGAAAAAGATTTTTTGCTTTTCATCAATTAGCATGTTATGTTAATTTTTTGCTTTTAAAAAGAAAAAAGAAAAGATCTTTCCTTTCTTGTTATTAGCTGCATTAGAACTTTTGGGATCGTTTTGTTTGTGCGAACCTCTTAACTCTTCTGTAGCTAGATTTCATCCAAACGAAACGATTACAATTCTTGCATGTAGTTGCATGTAGGACATTTCAAGAGATCGCATACGGTAAGACCGGAAACTGAGACTTAATCAAAGATAAACCATAAAATTAATTCAATGAACCTAACAACACATTGAAACTTAACGCTCACATTCTAGAGGTCTAGGTTAGAGACGTGTTCCGGCGTCGTTAAGCCTGGTAGTTTATCGTTGAGTGGTTGGGTGATTCCTCCACGGTGAAACGATAGGTGCCAGTACGGACTGTGCTCCCACGTACCGTCGAGTATAAATTGGGAGACCCCTATAGGCTTCCAACCTTTGATCCATAGGAAGCTGAGTCTGCCGCCCTACAAACCGTAATGCACTGAACACAACATTCGGGAAGATTGACTGCAGTACGGGAAGTCCATGGTGATCTTCTGATCGCTAAGGTGTATAAGCAGTTTTACGGATTGTTTGGCAAACCCCTTTTACCTAGATTTCTAGAGTAGTCAGCTTTTGATCCTTTTCAGACTGTCTAACAGAAAAGGTGTAAGTGAGCAGCTTGTCACTTCGTGCTCATTAAACAATCGAAGGAGACTAGAGTCATCTTTTCGTCCTTTTCTCAACTCTTTAAAGATGAAAAGGTCAAGTCAAGTGTCTTAATAATTTATCTGGCCACGATCACATTACCCTGTTAGATCTTGTGTGCGCTAGCTTGAGTAGGATTTTGTCTTAATATGGCAACCTTTCCAGGATTCATCAACCTAAGTTCCCCACCTGATGGGAATGCTGGTCGTTTCCCTTCTCTTGGAAATGCTGGTGCCCTTTATATGGCAACACTAACCCTTCCAGGGTTAACTGTCGGGTTACCAGTTTGGCTATTTTCAAACTCTGTGGTCCCTACTGTGTCGGCTGATACTACATCAGTCCCTCCACCTGCTCAACATCCTGTTGAACCGAAGGTGGACCCCACCCCTTCAACACCTACTTCAACGTCTCCTTCTTCGCCTGGTGCAAGTACCCAGGTGGCTAACAAGAAGAAGAAGAAGACAAAGAAGAAGAAGTCAAACAAGGGAACGGTTACAAACACAATCACGACTACAAGCACAACTGTTGTTCCACCACGGACAACGGAGGACGGACTCCTTCCCACTCCTTCGCACAAGGTCAAGTTTCCTTGCAGATTATGCAAGGAAAACCATCTTCTTCATGATTGTCCTGGTATTCCCAGGATCTTAAGAATATGGTCTCGCGATCCAGCCCGTCCCTCATCGTCCACTGACGCTCACGGCGATGCTACCTCCGTAGTTGGGAATACTAAGGTAAAAGGGAAGATTAAATTCCCTTGCAAACTTTGTGAAGGCAATCATTTCCTTCACCTTTTCCCACTCATGGACAAAGCCTCCTCTGTGTTGGAAAGTCTTGCAGTTCCCTCACCCCAACTCCCCACTGGATATCAGCGTCTTTCTGCAACTGCAGATTTTCCTTCTATTGACCACAAGGTTGGTTTACATACCTCTCTTGTTCAGTCTCCTCTTCCTGTACCTGGCTCCACCTAGCCTGTTCCCGATCAACCATTGGTTGGCGATCGTGTTAGTTGGAGTTTACCACCAGTTGACGAACCTGTTCTAGACGAAAGTCATAAACAGGTTCTTCATGTCTCATCAGATTCTCCTGAGTCTGACAATGATCCTCTTATCCTTGTTGACTCAAAGGGTCCTTCTTCGGCTCCGTTCGAGCAAGGGGGCAATCATACGATTCCCCCTCCAAGCAATTCAGCTATCTCCTTTGATTGGAGTCACCTGACCACTTACCGCCTTCCATCCCATGTACCTTTCCAGATCACTGTGCATGCCTATGACACGGCCCTACCTGGCACCGTTTTGGATGAAGGCGCGTCGGTCAGTCTCATGTCGTATACTACTTGGCAAGCTCTCGATTCCCCGCCGCTTAGGCCAGTCATGCATACTCTGTTGGCTTTTGACGGAAGAGCATGTCCATCTCTAGGAGTCCTCCCACAGCTCCCTATTAGGCAAAACCGTCTATATAGATGTAATGGTTATCCAAAGTGCTCTCGGTAACAATTTTCTCCTTGGTCGTGACTATATTTATGCCATGGGGGCTATCGTTTCTTCGCTTTTCCGTGTGGTCTAATTTCCACACAATGGAAGGATTGTCACTATTGACCAATTATCGTTCTTTAGCCCCCCTGTGCCATTGTCACCTCCTCCCGGTTCTCATCCGCCAGTTGTATCTGCCTCCCCGCAGGTCAACTATGTGAGTACCTCTCCCATGCCTCTATCCAGCACTACCGACATCGTCAATAGTGTTTTGGGGGCATTGGATCTCAATTTCCATGGCTTTGATCTCCCATCTGGAGCACCACTCCTGGAAGTCCCGACTTCCTCTTCATTATGATGAAGACCGGGCGGAGCATAGTTTTCCCTCTGTCAAGCTCCCTAAAAAATGAAACAAGGTGTCTCGAGGATAGTTTTAATCTTGTAGCAACCTCGTT
>APFE031061551.1:119171-145227 GCA_000404065.3 Pinus taeda | reverse complement strand
TTTTTATGATTGATTTCTTTTTGTTGTTGTTGTTTTTTGTATATACTTTAATTTATGTTTTGTTGATTTTTTAACTTTTTTTGGTTTTGTGTTTTTTCATTGTTTTAATTTTTAATTTTATTTTATGTTTTCAGAAATTTTAAATTTTTTCAGGGCCATGATAAAATATTTTACGCTATTATTTCGAAATGTTGAAATATTACCCTTGAAAAAAAAAGTGTTATCCCAACATCAACACTTTTTGTTTTGAGGTGTTTTTTAGACAATTTTTGCACAAAAAATTGGTTTTCACCGCCATTTTTAAAACATGTTCAAAATTTACCCTAGAAAAAAGAAGGTGTTATTCCAGCATCAACACTTTTCGTTTTTAGCACTGTTTTTGATGTTTTTAAGGAGCTTTTTCTCAAGAGTTCCCTTTTTGAGTTTCCAGTTCCCGTTTCAAAGTTTACATTGTTGAGATGGATAACATTATTTTGGACCTGTGATCAAATGTAAACATTCTACCGAAAAGCACATAGGAAATGATGGGGAAGCACAAGTTGACTTGGTCCCTAATCCAACTTAGATCGGCCAATCAACATAGAATTTTTTCTATTGGATGACTGTCAAGAGCGCATGTGGATATTGATGGGGTATCCAACATTGCCGATTTTGAAGTGATCGAAATCGTGGATGATACCGATCCCTATCACACTCTTCTAGGGATTGATTGGGCATTTGATAACTAGGTAATTATCAATTTGAAGAAGAGGAAAATGATCTTCAAGGGTAGAGACATCCAAGTAATTTCACCATTGGAACCACGTGAAGGGGATCAATACGTCAAGCCTATTAAAGGTGAGCTTAGTCGGGATGACCCAGATAATATCTATAATGTCACAACTCAACAAGATGATTATATAAATACGACAACTGATGGAGTGTTGAGCTGGCGTAGTATTAGGTATTGTGCCTCCAACTCAGATGAAGCCTTAGAGAATTGGAAAAACTAGTTTCATGAAGTCAACGCTAGGAGGTGTACACATGTTATGAGAATGGTGCATTGGATAAGCACTGAGGTGCATAATCCACCTCACTTGAATGGGTAGTTAGAAGTAGATATTTTTTTTCCAGGAATATGAAGAGGAAACGCTAGAGAGTCAAAGGATTCCTGTAATGGATGTTGCGTTGGGCATAAGGAGAAAGTTGCGGGGTGGCGATAGTGTAAAGACCTTTTGAAGATTAGGTTTAGAACTAGCTATGGGGTCCTGTTGAAGCCTCGAAAATCACTGCAACAACATGGGGAAAACCACCCAGTCAGGGACTTAAATACTGTCCCTTTTCCATTTGGATTAATGGCTTTGACTGGATGTAATGGGACCAGTTTCCCAATGAAAATGTGATAGGATGGATACGGTGTTTGATTGCTTAAAACAAAGTGATAGATGGGGTGGTTTTCAACTAAAACACACACACGCATGCGCACACACACACATAATCTATCTATATATTACCCGAGAATTTACTTATATTTGTGCGATCTACAATGATGATCTTTAGTACTTGACAATGAAGATTAACCAAATACTAGCAGAAATGAAAAATCTTTTGAAATAATTATTTTGATTAAATAGTTAATCAAAATAATTCATAAAAATATATCGCATCAAATATCGTTTAAAGACTTTCTCATCAATGCATTAGAAATGACAGTCCTAGTATGTTTAGAAGTGAATGCATACAACACTGTATGGAAAGAGATACATTTGATAAACAATATAATAAAAATGGTTGTTAATTCATGAACAAATAAATATACAAAGATAGAAGAACCCGATGCATATCAGTCTGCTCATAAAGTAAGTAGCTTCAGTCCAGTCTGTCTTATTAAGATGATTTGCAAAAGTACAAAAGTGTAAGCTTCTGTAAGCCTTCTTCACAAAATTTCAGGACTCTCATCCAAGGATTCTACCAAGAGAAACTTTAAAATACAAAAGTGCAATATAATAAAGAGTTTATTTATAAAAGTCCAGACCCTTTCTTCAAAGACATGAAAGGGTTTAAATAATAAAAATATAAGTACAAAAATAGGCATTGCATGAAGTTCTGAGGAGGTTTAAACAACTCTTAAAACAAGTGACAAAATTACATAAAAGACAAATTATTGAAATGACTAGTTCCAACATGCAACGATATCTACTCTTTAATTTGTTGTCTGAGTTCCTATATATCCATCACTGGCTTGAGTTTAGAAGGTTGTTTCATCCTTGTGTGCATCTGGTTGGTATACACTGCGTCTGAAAGGGAAGGCAACATGTGCATGGCTAAGTCAGCTAGGCATCGTAGTACTAGCCACTGATTGTGTGGCTTTACCATATACCTCCAATACACTTCCCAACCTAGTTTTGTAAGATATTTAATCACTTCTTCTTTTGTTGTGGAAGTTTCTTTCCATTTTGCTTCTAGGGCTCTGATATTGGGGAGACTCCCAGGTGGGCATTCCTGTATCAGATTAGCATTATGTAAATTGTCATTGATGGTCTCAATGATGTTTCTTGCAACTTCGGTTTCTCTTGCGACTACCCTTTTTGCTTGTTTTAGCTAAATATCCTAATCAATGAAGAGGATATCTTTATGAGATTCTTCAATCCCGGGGAGGTATGCTGCCCTTCCTTCTGGAGTGTCTTGCCATGTAATGTATCTTGAAATTTTTGCATCAATCTCATTGAAAGTGACCCTCATATAGGATAGTCGATTCATCAGTGTATCACTTTCCTTGCACATCAGATTGATGACTGATAGCCTCTGAAAAAATATTTCATGTTTCATTGACAACAGAGAATTTAGTTCAAGTGCTTCTTTTACAAAATCCTCAATTCTAGGATTATCTTTCAGTTGTTCCACAAAAAATGCAGCTGTTGTATTTGAGCATCTTTGGCACTTGTCTCTGCTTGATATTGGAGCTTTAACTAATCAAAGCTTTGTTGTAGTTGCGCGATTTGTGCTTTCATTTGATGGTCTACATTATGCTTTTCTTCGACCAACTATTGTTCTAATTGTTGTATCCTCTCATCTTTCTCCCTTATTAATTGTTTGACCTCCACTACTTTAGCAATAGTGGCAGATAATAAGCACCTACAATCTTTAACAATTTGGTCAATTTATCTGAAGGATCCATAGGAGTATCCTTTCAAACAACATCCATTGGCTCATTGTCAGGGCTTAGCACCGAGGATTTTTCTATTTTCCTTTTCTTCCTTTGTCATTTTACTTCAGAGCAATGATTTGGATTGTAAAATACATCAAGAGGAGGAATTTCCTCTAATATGAGAACAATGTCTGTTGAGGGGAAGGCCAGGATGATTTCAATCTCTTCTGTGGCAACAACTTTGTCAGTAGCTCTGTCAGTGAGTGAGCCTTGTTCAGTATTCTGGGGTGTGTTGAGTATGTTTTCTGTTTCAACATTTTTCTCCCCTTACCGTCCTTTAAGTTGTTGATCAAATTGTTTCCATGCCTCATCCAATTGGTTTTTCAAGGGGGTCTCCGCTATGGATACTTTAGTGGAAACATCTTCCACTTCTTTCTCTGTTGAGGCCTTTTCAGATTCCTTCTCAGTGTTCTTTTCAGGACTCTTTTCTGGGCTTTTCTGTAAACTTTTCTGTGAATCATACCGTGAGTCATGCTGTGAGCCTTGTTGTGAAATCTGGGCCGACCTCTACTCTGAAGTCCGTTCAGAACCCTGTTCTGATTCCTCTTCCAAATTATGCTCATAATCATGTTCTGAGACCTTCTTTGAATCATGCTCAGAATCGTGTTCTAAGACCTTCTTTGAATCATGCTTAGAATCACGTTCTGAGCCTTTTTCCGAGCTATGGCTTGGGGTTTATTCCTTTTTAGTATTTTGCTTAGGTATTTCTAATAGGTCTAAAGGGACCTTCAATAACCTTTTCATCTTGTATTGGTGGAAACAAGCCAAATCTAGTGGATTGAATCTTAGAGTAGTCAAATGCTAGACTTGTGAAAACAACTCGACTGACTCAAATAAATCATCAAAATCATCCTCCTCATGGTTGAATTGCTTTATTTTAACTGAAGCAGTGAAGTTAAGAATGGCCTTATTGGGTTCATACTGATTGCCAGGAATGGTAGCGAGCTTCAAACTTAAAATGTGTTCAACTTCAAGCGCATCATGCATTGCATAAAAACCACATTGGAGGGGAAAATAAGGCCAAAGGGATTTTTGAATTCTTTCAAGGTTTTGATTATCCCATTCGCCATAGTGTGGTAAGCAATCTCCCTGGAAATAATCTTATCAGGTACTTTCCAAGGGAGGACATGAGGGGGTGCTATGCTTCCAAAAACCCAGACATAAGTAAACAACTCTTTCCCAAACCACCTACCTATTGGTAAAATATCAATCATGGTCTCATCAAATAACCTTGGGGCCTTCATGTCAAAAACCGCTTGGTGGATGGGTAACATAATTCCTTGGTTGATTTTGTAGAAATGGGCTTGGTAATTTGGTTCCCACATAGTTTTGTGATATATGTGAATGGGGGTAGCATCTTGAATAGTCCATTTCCATCCCATATTTGGGAAACTAGTGGTCAAATAGTTTGCATTCATAATGTAGGCACTCATAAAAAACGATGGGATTGTTCTAGTGGTGACAAATCACTTTTGCCTATATTCACAAATTTGCATAGCAAGGTTGTTAGACAAAATGGTACCCCAATCCATTATAAAAGAGTTCACTGATGCATCTATTAGGGGAACCCACTCAACAAAAAGCCTGGTTGTATCGACGTGCCCAAATAATCTACACATCATAGTCGCGACACAAGTGTAGGGAGCAATGAGAGATGTTATAGGATACATACCCGATTTCTCTTGTTTGAACTTGCTTAAATTGGACCTCCATTGCCGAATTGGATCTAATGGTTCCCCATTCTCCTTAGTGAAATGCTTGAGGAAGGCTTTATCATATAACTTATGTGGGTTTGGTATATGATACATCCTTTTCAGGTCTTCTGTTGTGAAGGAACCAATAATCTCTTGTCTTGAATTTTGGAATGCACGGTCCGAAATGTTAATGTTTTCTCTTATCCATTTTACCATATCAGTGTATGGTAAAATCTTCGGTCTAACAACAATTTTGTGCAAGAAGGAACTTGCAACTTCAAAGTAAGAAGCCTCAGAAGAAGTGGTAGCATCTACTGTTGCTTTTATTTGAATTATTCTTGGCCCTTCGTTTTCCAGTAGATTGTACATAACTTCCCATGAGGAAGTCCCGCTATCAATATTGCATGTTTTGTCTGAGAATAATGGAGGCATATATGTTATATCAGATGTAGAGGATTGAGTGGCTTCACTAGACTTATTTCCTTTCTTAGACTTAGTCATTTTGCTGCACAATTCTCTTTCGGGAGAAATCCTGCAATACAGAGAATACAGGGCAAATGAAGAGAAAATATGAGATAAGCGTAAAAGCATGCAAATACATAAATCTTTTGAAATGAAGGAAAGGGAGGATTTAAATGCAAATCAATATGAAGAGGTCACCAAATCCCCTTGGGCCTTGAAACCGTAAATACTGTCAAAACCTATTAATTAACTGAAATCATGGCTCCACGTGGTTTATTTGTTACTCATTAATATATCACATCGCAATACTTCTTCAAATGGTAAAACAAGTTAATTCTTTAAGTGAAGTGTCGATATGCGATAATGATATCAAAGTATCAATATATTAAGCATGGGAGATTTGCGATTGCGATAATCACATTATCGCAATATCGCAATCGGTGATTTTGGGAAAGTGAAGAATAGATATTGCCAAAATATTTTTGCGATTGCAATTGTGATAAATGATGTGGCAGTGAAGCGGGTCCTTAGGTTTATATTTAAGCGTAGCTTTTGTTTTAAGATTTCTGATTTCCTTGGGTGATTTTCTTTAATGAATATCTTTATCATAATCAGAGCCATTTGGAATGATACGAGTGGAGAATAGGCATTCTTGCAATACATCTTGATGAGATTGTATTTTAATGATATAGTTTAATGTTTCGTTGGGTCCGATTACTTATCGCATTTCACAAGAGGGAAGCCTTTTGGATATATTCCTGTTTGTCATGGGATTGCGATGCGAGAAGCTTCTATCGTAAGGAATTCATATTAATATTTTAAGATTTTTATAAAGAATGAATATGTTTGGGTTCTCGGGGACTATCAGTCATCGCAATCACAAGTCTCGACTCGGTAGATGAACTTTTATACTCTTGAGTCTTTGTGATATGCGATATTGTCAGATTTTCCTTTAAAGTGGCCTTCTTTGGTCATTCAAGCTTTAATGAGGTTTTATTAAGAAAATCAAATTTATTCCTAAGAAAACCTTCAAATTAAACTTGTATTCTTTTGCTTTTAATTTTTTATAGGTACCCATTTCTTTGTACAATAATCACCTAAGTCTTAAGACAAATAAATGGAGGGGTTGTTGCACAACATAACATGTCCCTTGAGAGAAACACTCAGGTACAAAATGTCCTAGGAACCACTTGAAGCGGTGCATCACAACATGGACAAGAGGGTGAATACCATAGCAAGAGTGGGCACATCAGTTTATCCACACCTTGGATTTTATTCTAGCTAACTGGTATATTGAACTGGAAGTGCACAAATGAACACGAGATTAGGACTAGGTGGCACAAAATTTTAGGGTAACATTTAGCTTTGACGTAGATGAGCTAGATCTGGAGGAATCCATAAAGGTGTTGCAAAATAACATATTTGTTACCGATGATCCAAACTTAATTAGAGATGGATCACTATGCGATGCACATCAATGCCTACAATGGGTACAAGAGTTCGTAGAATGATACAACGTCATAGCTATGGAATATTCAAATCCGATAAGTTGAAGGTGAATGCGCGGTGGAGGGATCGCCATTGAAATTCAAGGAGTTTGCGCATTCGATCAAGACTAGGAAGGTAAACATTGGGACTGAAGAGAGTCCTAAGGTGGCAGCTATGAAATATAACTGGGGTGAGGATACGATTGATAGGGCTACAGGACCATTGAACTCGGATTTGTCTCTCGGTAATACTAAGAAATTAGGAAGCACTGATGAAGTAAAGGTCGAAGACGTGGAAGTTAAGAGAAGACTTATCTGTGGTAGAAAGAGGGAATGATCTGTGGCTACGCCACCTTTCAGGAAGTTGGTTAATTGACTAAATGAGAGTAGGAAGGGGAAGAGGGGTGTGCCATCCCTTGAGTATGGATGTAATATTTACATAAATAAATTCAAGATGCACATGAATAATAATTACAGTAATGTATGGAGCTATTAGGGGGAAGAGGTGTGAATTAATTTAATGTGTTTGAATGGAATAGATTAGGCCAAAAGCTACACGAGTAAGGTCAAATATAGGAAGCATGTTGTGTTGGGGGTAGCACCGTCAATAGAGGATGATGACAAGGGTTCATGGTGGAAGATGGGTCTATAGATAAGGTATTGATGGAAACATAGCTCGACATGTGAAAGATTGAAGAAACCAAGGGTAAACCCTCGTGATGAACACTACACGAGAATGTCCAACCCATTTAGGGAAATATTTGGAGAAAGGGAAGAAAGTAGTTGAATTGATTACTGAATCTCACCCGAAGGAAGGAAAAGGCCCACAAGTTGTCAGTCAACCCATGGATTAGAT
Organism: Pinus taeda; assembly: GCA_000404065.3. Taxonomy (NCBI): domain Eukaryota; kingdom Viridiplantae; phylum Streptophyta; class Pinopsida; order Pinales; family Pinaceae; genus Pinus; species Pinus taeda. The sequence goes on along the minus strand of APFE031061551.1, from coordinate 137,541 downwards.
CAGGAAGAGTTAATACTGAGGTGAAGAGATTCAAATCAACTAGGATTGATTGGAGCAAGTCAGGTTGCTCTTGTCAACCATCATATTCATTTAGTCTGAGAGATGATTATGGAACAGGCTGGTGCTAATCAAGATTATTCAAATCAGAAAATCGTGAAGACTAGGATAAGATTACATCGAAGGATGATGAAGGAGCGGCAAAATATATACTATAAGCTACCACTCAAGGACCTTCAAGAGAGAAGGAAAATGCTAAGGATAAGTTAAATACTGATAGACAGATAGAGGGAGTGAGGAGCTACTGGAGTTGGAGAGGATAAAATTTCACAGAGGAAGTGTGACTAAGAGAGGATAGTTGTGGAGACATGCAAAAGGTGCAAAAGGAAAAAAGAGGAAAGTTGAAGGAGTGGCAGAGGGAACCTCCCTAGACGTTGATGCCGACGAGAGAATGCAGCTATGTAAAAATATAGTACTATAAAAAGGCATGAGTAAGAGAAATGGGAATGGGGGGTATAGGTATAGAGAGGTGGAAGAATTTCATTGGGAGGTCCAGATGAGGGAGGATTCTTGCCGCTCACAAGGATGGTTCTCACCTAAGGATATAAACACACCAATTAGTTCATCCTGACGCCATTTGAAAAGAGACCTTGTAGCTTCTTATGGCATGATGGGTTTGCTACAATCCACACTAGAAAGGTTGTAGCAATAAGATGGGGTTTTGTCTCAGGGCATGATGGCGAAGTATGAGGACGCGTGAGACAATGCCCACCATCTTAATGCGTGGACAAGATCAAGATTTGGGTCATGAAGAGAACAACCAACTCGAGGCCATGTCCATTCAAGCAAAGGGAAGGAGAGGGTATGGCTACATGAAGGAGATAAATGCCAAGGAAATACATATAACTCAGACCTAGAGCAACAATGGTGACCAAGTTTCTCTTTCTAAGAGCACCTCAGTGAGAGAGGGGGGCATGGTTGGCCCCTATTTGGTTGTTTTAAGAAGTCCAAGGTGACCAAGTTTTGTGTCTCTTCTGGCGACAACCGTATCAAAGCAAAGAAGACAACCTCAGTAATATGGAGGTCCCAGATCCATGGGGCTAGGAGAAGGACTGAGTGGCTCGAGGACAAACCACATTTTTGTGTTGGGGGCATGTTGGAGCCCATAATTTCTTTGAAATTTTTTGGCATTGTAGGACCACACAACAGGTATGTAGACCATGGAAAGGATGAGATAGAGTGTAGCATAGGGCTAACCCAGTAGACAAAGTGAAGCATGGGGTTGGTGGAGTGGACAGGGCATGGAAAATATGGACGTCATGCAGAAGAATGACAGTGGAGCATGAGGAAGGAGGACACGTGTAGGGAATATTGATGGTTATGACTTTGCAATGGAGCTGACCAAGGGGATCATGGCCAATAGGCAACTGAAGATATTTTGAAGCAGGAAGAGATGATGCGGAGTGGAGCCGAGTGGAGGAAAATATATTTTGGATAGTTGATAGCACGCATGGGACAACTTAGGAGGATAAGAAAAATATTTAACGACCTCTTAGGATAGCTAGACTGGTTGGACGAGAAGTCGAGACGATTCGAGAGGGTTCCAAGCAACTATAACACAACTTGTTGAAGATGAAGTTGGGGTTGGATGAGTTGGTCAAAGCATTAGGATTAAGAGATGGTAGCGAAATGTCGAGTGATTGGTAGACGACTGAGCATAGAAAGAGCCGAGTACTAGAGTCTATAAATATACCGGTGTCATTTAGTTTTACTTTGTGGGCATGTAGCTAAGTCTGTCACTGCTTCACAACCTTGTTGTAACAGTTTTAGAGTCCTTGGTTGTATAAGATTAGTATGGATGGCTTATAGTCTAATTATTGTTGTTGTTTTGTATTATCATAAATGGCCAATGAGTTTGTTAAATTAACATATGTAACTCTGAGTATTATGCCTCTTCCAATGATATGAATATAAAATGATTATTGCAGACATTTTTTTGGTGGTTTATAACTTTGTCCAATAACCCAAATTCTGATATTATTGATATGTTTTGGAATGATGGTTTATGGTGATGATCTAGGCTGCTATGGACCCGCATTGTTGTGTATGTTGAACCTCTTTGGATGAACGTAAAGAGTTGAATGGATGTTAGAGGGTCGAAGTGTTGGTTCAGTTGTGTGTCAATAGTGAAGCTGTTAGAGTCTAGGGTTGACTTTTACTTTGTTATATGGAATCCGTGTCGAGGATCTTACACCACACATAGTTGTTGCAGGTTTGTGTTCTAGGTTGGGTAGACAAGGTTCAACACCGTGTGTAGTGTGCAGTAACTGGGGCGTGTTATAGCATGTGTCAGTTAAGAATAATGCCTTGCAACCATAAGAAAATCATGTCATATTGTGGAAACTTGGTTCTGATAGTCACCCATTAGCATCTTAGGTGAAACTTCCCTCATTTCGTGGGCGTTGCTGAAAGGGTTGATGGTAAGGAGGTCTTTATCAGCCACTGTATTGCAAATCCAGGGTTTGCCAGAATCCCGCGCACCAACACATAGTGATGAATTTTTTTTATGTGATTATCCCCCTCTTTTATCCATGTAACTCTACTTTTTAATTTCCATTAAGTTTGCTGTAGCTTAAGGTGGGATTGCTTTTCTGATTCAAGAGAGTGGGATTGGGTCAAACTATGGTATGTGAAAACTCTAGTGGAGGACACATCATATAGCGAGGAAATACCGTCTTCAACTTTCGCAAGTCTAGCATGTTGTTTATTTCTAAAAATGATGGTCCATTTCTCAACAGAAGACTTTAGCCTAGAAATATTTGTAGTGAATTGTGCCATGAAGGAGTATATGGGGGAGGCTTTCAATCAAAACCAATACTCCTTAACCAATTTCTGGAAATCTTCCTCATGGAACCAAGAGTGATTGTATTTGAGAGGTAGGGGAGGTCAATCCTTATCCAAAACCCTATCATAGATAATAGGAAGATGATCTAACATTCCTCTTAAGGATACCCAAGGTTTGGAGGATAACAAAGAGTTTAAAAGCTCAGTCACCACTAGGAATTTATCAAATATTTTAGAAACAACATCATCATTCGAATGAAAATTTCTCTAGGTTGGAGAAATTTTAGAAGGATTAAGATTAGCCAGGTGGAATTTGCTTAGGAGCATTGAGAAGTAATCATTGAGTGGATCAGATTGAGGATTTGAATCCTAGACCTCTTGGAGTGTTAGGGTGAAATTTAAATCATCACATAGAATGAGATTTGGCCCATAAAGAGCTCTTGAAGTTGTGAGTCTATCCAAATATGGGATATGGTATACATAGGGGCCATATACATTTAAAAGAGATATCTCGAGGCCAAGCTCCTTGTATTCCAGGTGAATAGAGATTGTGAGTCAAAGATTGCAGTGGAAAGTGCTTTGAAGGTGGGGCTTCAACCCATTGGTAATCCACTAGATAAACTAGCGAAGTCTAAAATAAATAAAGACCAATTCTAAAAGTCTCTCTCGCTCAAGTCCCATCCACCAAAGTGTCCTATATTAGTATAAAGCCATGTTTATGTGTGTATAATAGACACTTGAGTGATAGCTTTTTTTGGGCACTCTCACCCAACTAGCATTAGAGAGAATGATCATTTCATAACATATTTGGGGGCTATACTTGCTTTAAGTGCCATCAAAATGGTCATTTTTTTGCTTTCTGAATGTATAGGATAATTTTTTTTCTTGGGCTTTGAGGAGATGGGATTTCCTGCCCATTGAATTAGTGAGGATAAAGTGCCAAATCCCCTTGCAAGGAGGAGACCTCTTTGGGTTGAGCACACAGGGAAAGTGAATAGGGACTTTTGAGGAGGGAAGGAGGTTTGGGAGAGATGAGGGAGGAGAGGGACATTGGAGGAGTAGCAAGAGAGCGAATGAAGGAAGAACACTAATTAGATGGCTTGTCAACTAGAGGGGGGAAACTCAGGGGGGGGAGTGTGGGTGGGTCAAAGAATCCATAGGCCCAAGAGGAACGTGTAATGCTTCCCCGGAAAATAAAACACATGTTTAGTAAGTAGATATTGTGTAGAGAAGTAATAAAAGGGAAAGGAGATGGATTAGAGGAAAATACCATACCTAGAGCATGTTGTTGATGAGACCCTAAAGCAAATTGACTAGCCCACGAAATTGGAAAAACATGTGGAGTTACTGGTGAAGAATTTGGCTGAGCGATAATGGATTCCTTGGGGATAATAGACCTAGTTTTTTTCTTCCAATGTGTTGACGAGGAAAAATGTTTTGCCAACAATAAGGGGGTCTCCCCGATGTGAAGTCCCAATTAGACCTCACACCGTTTGGGATAGGATCCCCATTTAGTATGTAGGTTTGACTGCCACCATGTTAATTTTTCTCTTGGCTGTCAAATGAAGAGATGTTAGTGTGAAGAAAAGAATGAGATACTTGAAGAATGAGGATGAAATCAACCCATGATTGATAACTTATAGGACAAAATAAAAGAATGTAACAACAAAATAATGAGAAGGAGTATGTCTCAAGATAGAGTTAGTAAGCTAAAATGATCTGTATCAGCCCTGGTGAAAATTCCATGTAATAAAATATAATAAAGGCAAACTAATAACCACAGTCAATGGGACACTTATTCCAAGCTGGATTTTGGGCAAAATCCTAGTGATGGGGATCACTTGTGATTAATTAATGACCAAGGAAATTGGCAAGGGCAATGGCTAAGGCTTTGGAAGGGAGAAATGACATTTTCGGTGCATTTATTTATGAAAATAATAGAAATTAGGAGAAAAGTGAGGTGAAAGGTCACAGGTTGCATGTGAGGAGGAAAATGAAGGAAAATAAAGAAAATAGAGGCCTCATTCATAAAAAGTGTTATGAGGATCAGTTGGTAACCTTTTGGCAGTTCAGTTTTATATCTCTCTCACTATTCTCTCTCTCTCTCTCATATTCTTGGAGACTTAGAGTTTTCTTAGAGCACTCTTGGAGGGTGTGGCATACTTCGGTTTTTGGAGCGAGAAGGCAAAGGAAGAGCATGAAAACGCAAGAAGACATTAGGATCGACAACTACAATGAGATTTTCTTGTAGGTACCGAGTTTCATGTATGTTTTCCTCACTAGTTTTGGTATGCATGGCATATGCATGTGGATTATTGGTCATGATTTGTCACTGGCATGGATGATTGCCTGGATTGACAGTGGATTGCTTAGCCTTGCCATGTCTTGGATAACCATGGAGATTGTGGGTTTATTTCCTTGTTTTTCTTTCATTGGTTCTTATGTTCCTTAGCTTGGGTTGAGTTACTAGTTCCTGGAGCCTTGGTTGGACAAACGCTTTGGAGCCCTATAACATCTTGGGTTGAGTTACTAGTCTCGTAGCCTTGGTTGGAAAAACACTTTGGAGCCCTTGGTAGGTCGAGTTACTAGTCCTGGAGCCTTGGCTGGACAAACGCTCTAGAGCCCAGCCACAAATGTGGGTTGAGTTAGTAGTCCTAGAGCCTTGGTTGGAAAAAACACTTTGGAACCCTGGATGGTTGGGATATGTTGGTAGTTGACAACTAATTAATGTAAATTTGGGTAAATTGTATTAGTTATTGAGAAGTTGGTTTCATACTAAAATAGTAGTTATGTAACGGAGGCTCATATATAAAACTGATGAATGCCTGAACTATTGTAAGGAGAATCATTTATTTATTGACTAGAGATTCCAATCCCTTGCCCCGTGGATGTTTCCTTGAAACTCTGTCGGGGTTTTACCACGTAAATCCTGAGTTATTACTTGTGTGGTTGCATTTAGTTTTTTGTCGGTTTCATTTCTTTCTTGTTTTTGTAACCTCCATTAACTACAAATTGTATCGAAGCGAGTTGGAGGTAAATGTTTGTGAAAAAAAAATCTGCATAAAACCGTCAAGGAGGGTGGCAACATCTATCGAGGAGGAAGGCACACCCCTGTCCAGAGCCCCGTGGAGCTATTGTTGGCTTGGAGGGCTGCGTGCTGGAGAATACCTCTGCCTCTGCATGCTAGAGTCGTGGTCGACCTGCATGCTGGTCCTACATTGACTGGCGAGGAACCTGCCTCTGTCGTTGCTGGAAACCCTATGTTGTTTTTATATGAGAAAGAGGTTGCTTGCTGCCAAGAAAGGAAGAGCCCTGAATCCACTGGTAGTTGCTGGAAACCCTGCGTTGTTTTATCTAAAAAAGAGGCTACCTGCTACTGAGAAAGGAAGAGCCCTGAATCCGCTGCCACCGCTTATCTGAGAAAGAAGCTGCCGAGTGAATAAAAAGGGCCATCAATAAGAGAGGAATGATGTATGGAGCATCCCGCTGCTGGTTGAAAGAACCATGCTGCCGCTGTTGAAAGAACTACGCTGTCACTGTCGAAGATAAAGGAGGAAGCAGAGTTGTATTGTGCTAGTTTGATTAGCAGAAAGCTTGTTTGAGTCCGCTGAAGCTGAGAGCGTACAAAACAAAAGAACCGCTAGTTGTACAAACAGAGCATTGTTTCTTAGAAAGTCAAGAAAGTCGGGTAAATTTTATTAATTAATTAATTTTTTATTTTTATTTTTATTTTTTTAATTTTTAATTTGTTGAAGGGTTTCTCTCGTTAAGAAAAAGGGAAATTTTTCTATTCTGGAATAGTAACAGAAAATTTGAATAATTTTTTTTGAAGGTGATTAGATTCATTTTTTTTATAAACAAGCTCAATTTTTTTAAGGTTCAAAATTGTAGAAAGGAGTTTCTTTAGTAAAAAAAAGGCTCATATTTTTGAAGAGGAAACCAGAAATCGAAGAAATCTTAAGAGGAAACCAGAAGTCGAAGAAATCGTAAGAGGAAACCAAAAATTGAAGAAACCCTAAACCCTTGTTTTCTTTGAGAAACCTAGTTAATAAAAACAAATTAGAAAGAAATGGCCAAGATGTCGAATGCAAAGTTCGAGGTGGAGAAATTCACCGGCAAGAGCAACTTTGCTCTTTGGAAACTGAAAATTAGGGATTTGCTAGTGCAACAAGGGTTGCACAAGGCATTAGACGGGGCAAATAAGAAACTTGAAAGCATGACTGATTCGGACTGGGAGGACTCGGATGCCTAAGCTCTCAATACCATCAGGTTATGCCTAGCGGATGAAGTTCTCTTCAACATTTTTGAAGAGAGTACAACTTCAGGTTTATGGGAAAAACTGAAAAAAAAATATATGACAAAGTCGTTAACCAATAGAATTTATTTGAAAAGACAACTTTACAGTCTTTGAATGAAGGAGGGTTCAAAAGTTGCAGAACATTTGAATGTTTTTAATACACTTATATGCCAATTAATAGATATGGAAGTTAAAATTCAGGAAGAAGACAAAGCTATAACCTTGCTGTGTTCTTTGCCCGAATCATGGGATCACTTCGTAACTTCAATCAATTTGAGCGCCGTTGGTTCTTTGAAATTTGAATCAGTTGTGGGAGCTCTCTTACCTGAAGAAGTATGAAGGAAATTCAGTACTGAAACAACTGCATCAGAAGCCATGGTAGCTAGAGGACGGTCAAAGGAAAGAGGAGAAAAAACAAGGGGGCCTTCCAGATCTAAATCGAAGGGAAAGTAGTGTAAGGCAAAATGTTAGCACTGCAATAAAATTGGACACCTGAAGAAACACTATTGGAAACGAAAAGAATCTGATAACCCGAAAAAGGAAGCAGATTAGTTGATTTAGGTATGATAGACGAAGTTTTATCTACTGAAGAATTATGTATGATAGATGAAACTTCAATTGTATGTAATGTCTCTCAGGGTTTAGAAAGCTGGCTATTAGACTCTGGTGCTTCTCATCACATGTGTCCACACAGAAATTGGTTTACTTCATATGAAGATGTAAATTGTAGTTCTGTGTTTATGGGTAATAATGTATCATGTCAGACTGTTGGGATGGGAAATATCAGGATTAAAATGTATGATAACACAGTTAGAACATTAACTAGTGTTAAACATGTACCTAATTTGAAGAAAAATTTGATTTCTTTGGGAGTGTTGGATTCAGATGGTTATAAGTTTACAGGTTAGAATGGAATGCTGAAAGTATTTAAAGGCACCCTAGTTGTTATGAAAGCAGAAAAGGTCGGAAATCTTTATAGACTCAAAGGAAGTACTCAGATCAGTGAAGCAGCGATTGTGTGAGAAAAAGAAGAAGCAGGTACTGACCTATGGCATTAGCGATTGGGTCACATGAGTGAGAAAGGTCTTCAGATACTAATGAAATGTAAATTTCTTCCCGATCTGAAATCTTTGAAGTTGGATTTCTGTAAACATTGTATGTATGGAAAACAATGTAAACAGAGATTTAAAACTGGAAATCATAATAGTAAAGATATTTTAGACTATATTCATTCTGATCTGTGGGGACCATCTCCTATTGTATCATATGGAGGTGCTCTATATTTTTTAACGTTTATTGATGATTTCTCCTCTAAAGTTTGGGTCTTTATGCTGAAAAAGAAAGCTGATGTATTTAATATCTTTAAACAATTTAAAGCAATGGTAGAGAAAAGAATAGACAAATCAATTAAATGTTTAAGAACTGACAATGGTGGTGATTTCACTTCAATAGAATTTGAACAATACTATAAGGATGAAGGAATTGTTAGACACAAAACTGTTGTTTATATTCCCCAGCAAAATGGTGTTGCTGGACGTATGAATCAGACTCTTATGGAAAGAGCCAGAAGCATGGCCAATAATGCTAACTTGCAAAAGGAGTTGTGGGCAGAAGCAGTATCTACTGCTTGTTATTTAGTTAATAGATCACTTTCAGTAGCAATTAATTGTAAATTTCCTAAAGAAGTTTGGATAGGTCAGTCTTGTGATTATTCACATTTAAGGATATTTGGTTGTGATGCTTATTCTCTTATTCCTAAAAATCAACATTCAAAATTAGATCCAAAATCGAAATGTTATGTCTTTGTTGGGTATGACTATGTAGAGAAAGGATATAGGTTGTGGGATCCTACATCGCGAAAGATAGTCATTAATAGAGATGTAACATTTGATGAATCTTCTCTTTTAAAATCAAATGTTGAAAGAATTGAACAGGAACAAGTATCACCAAATCAACAAGTTTAGTTGGAGGCTAGATTTTTTCGTGACAGCCAAAAGGAAGAAGAGGCTTCTGGAGAAAAAGTGTTGAAGATACAAAGGAAGCTATTGAAGTTTCTGAACCAGTTCAACAACCAGTCACTCTAAGAAGGTCTACAAGGGAAAGAAAAACTCCCAAAAGGTATGAAGATTCTGCTTCATCTTTTGCTTTCATTGCTGAAGATGGGGAACCTTCTTGTTATCAAGAAGCAGTAGATGATATGGATAATGAAAAGTGGAAAACGACTATGGAAGAAGAAATGGATTCCTTAGCCAAGAAAAATACCTGGGATCTTGTAGAACTTCCTGAAGGGAGAAGTGTTGTTGGATGCAAATGGGTCTTCAAATTGAAACGGAAAGTTGATGGAAGTATCGAAAGGTATAAGGTGAGATTGGTAGCAAAAGGGTATTCTTAGGTTGAAGGCATCGACTTTCATGAGATTTTTTCACCAGTTATAAAACTTGTTTCTATTCATACTGTGTTGGTACTAACTGCATTACTTAACCTTGAGTTAGAACAGTTAGATGTTAAAACAACTTTTCTACATGGTGATTTGAATGAAGAGTTATATATGGAACAACCAGAAGGTTTTGTACAAGGTCACAATAGAAGATTAATTTGCAAGCTCAGGAAATCATTGTATGGTTTGAGGTAGTCCCAGACAATGGTACAAGAAGTTTGACTCCTTCATGGTGAGCCAAAACTTTATTAGATTTGAGTATGATCATTGTGTATACTTCAAAAGTTTCAATGGCGTATTCATTATCTTAGCTTTGTATGTTGACGATATGCTTATTGCAAGCAAAAGCATGGAAGAGATCAACAGGTTAAAGGCTCAGCTCTCGCAGACGTTTGATATGAAGGATTTTGGAGCAACAAAACATATCTTGGGCATGAAGATACACAAAGACAGGAAAAATGGTAAGCTTTGGTTATCACAGGAGAAGTATGTGGAGAAAGTACTTGAAAAGTTTTGTATGAACAATGTGAAACTTGTTAATGTTCCATTAGCTTCCCATTTTAATCCTTCTTCGGTTTGAGTCCTAGAACTGATGAAGAAAAGTAGTATATATCTCATGTACCATATGCGAATGTTGTAGGCAACTTAATGTATGCGATGGTATCTACAAGACCTGGCATTTCACATGCAGTTGGAGTTGTCAGTAGGTTCATGGCAAGTCTAGGTGAAGAACATTGTCGAGCAGTGAAATGGGTGCTTCGATATCTAAGAGGCACAAGTGACTATTGCATCATCTTTAATGGTAGTGAAGGATTAGTCTGCGGATATGAAGATGCTGATTATGCAGGTGATTTGGACAAAAGAAGATCTACTACAGGTTATGTCTTTACTCTTGCAGGTGGAGCAATTAGTTGGATGTCAAAGCTTCAAGAAATAGTTGCATTGTCGACTATTGAAGCAGAATATATAGCTGCTTCAGATGCCAGTAAAGAAGCAATCTGGTTAAAGGTACTACTTGATGAGATTGGAAGGATGCAGGAGAAAGTGAATGTACTTTGTGACAGTCAAAGTTCTATTCACTTGGCTACAATCCTGCTTATCACAGCAGAACCAAGCACATTGATGTAAGGTATTATTTTCTGAGACATGTGATTGATGGCAGAAAAGTAGCTCTTCAAAAGGTCCATACACGAGAGAATTGTGCAGACATATTCACAAAGCCAATTACAGTAGAGAAGCTGCGATGGTGTTTAGCTTCTCTTGGCTTGTAGAAAAGATGATGAATGGGCATGGGCAAGGGATTAGGAAAATTGTTGTCAAGATGGAGTTTGTTGGTAGTTGACAACTAATTAATGTAAATTTGGGTAAATTGTATCAGTTATTGACAATTTGGTTTCATACCGAATCAACAGTTTTGTAACGGAGGCTCATATATAAAACTGATGAATGCTCGAACTATTGTAAGGAGAATCATTTATTGATTGAATAGAGATTCCAATCCCTTTCCCCGTGGATGTTTCCTTAACACTCTATCAGAGTTTTACCACGTAAATCCTGAGTTATTACTTGTGTGGTTGCATTCAATTTCTTGTCAGTTTCATTTCTTTCTTGTTTTTGTAACCTCCATTAACTACATGATAGAGACCAATTTGATGATAGTTTTGTGATGTCCGACCTTGAGGTAGAATCACTATTTGATTGGTTGAGATGGATGGCCTCTGGAAGCCCTCGATGGTTTTGGATTGATGTGTTCTATGAGATCCCACATTCATGCTTGGAATATGGTACGGGGGTGAATGAATGAAGAGAGATGGCTCAACCATTCTACGGTCGGGTGGAACGTGTAAGTCCCATCCCGAGTTTGGATTTTGTATCATCAATATGAGGTTATTTCTCCTTGTATTTCTATGAGTATTATACTGGTTTATATGTGGATCATATGGATGTGATTTCATTGGTATTTTTGATGCTACTATGCTGGTTATATATATATATGTTTTATGACAGTAGCTATGTATGGCTCTCATCATGTTTCTACTAATGAATGAATGGATAATGTATCTATGACCTAATGGATGAAATGGAATTTGACGTGTTGAGGCATCAATGTTTCTTAGCAATTTTCAGCTAAGTATGAGACCCCTATGTTCATATATGTTATTTACACCTGTAGATTAAATATTCATGATATGTTTGATGAAATGCCTATCATGGCTAGTAGGGGTCCAATCAAGGTATCATTCAAGTGATTGCATATATACTGTCATTTCCTTGTTATTTTATTATTCTGAAGATGTGATTCAATTATAGGAAGTGACCTAGGCTCTGGCTTGAAAAAGTGGCTCAGATCCTGGGGACACTGGCACAATACTGACAAAAAGAGTCCCTGGACGTTGGCTAGCAGTCCTGTGAGAGCGTCCAGAGGTCCCTAGACACTAGCATGCCCATAGCATGAGAGCATCCAGAGGTCAAGTGGTCCAAAAGCTCAGTGGGACCCAGGGGTTGGTTGGAAACAAGGTTGGATTGGTTCCCGAGGGTCCTAATGTTGATGTTGAATGTCTGTATGGTGTGTTTTTGTTGGTTCCACTTCCTTAACATGAATTAGGAGGTCGAATCATATCATAGTGGCCTCTCGTCGCATATTTACTCTGGCTGTTCGATTGCTTGGGTAGATGTGGGAGGTGGGTGTTACATAGTGGTATCAGAGCATGGTTCACCCCTCGAACTGGATGGGCTATGTGTTGGTCATGCATGCATGTCAGTTGCATGTGTGTCTTTTACACATGCATTCCATGTTCTTGTTGCATTTGCATAATGTTGATCATTGTTGTAGTGATGTCGCCATGTGGAAGTTGATGTTTTTAATGTGGGATGCATTGTCGTGAGTGTATGACTAGTTACATATTGTTATATGTTGCTTACATGTATCATTATTGTATGCTTGGTTACATTCTTGTATGTTTGGTTGCATTCTTGTATGCTTGGTTACATGTATCATTATTGTAGGCTTGGTGCAAGTGTTGTTCATTCATGCTTGATCATATGTGTTCTTGCATGTGTGTGGTTGGCTACATGTTGCTTATGCATGTGGTCAAGTGTACAATGATGTAATGGTTGTCGTCATGCACGGGGTCGTGGTATGCATTATTAATAAGGTCATGCATTGATGACGAGACCCTAGCTAGAATGATTGTTGCATGGTCATATGCTTATGTGTTATGTTTCTATATGCTGTCGTGAATATGTTATACAAGTATCACGATGATTTGATGATCTTGCAGACAAAGTATCCTCCCTGAGCTATACTAAGGTACATTGGTTTATTGTGATTTGGTTTAGTTGACATGATATACCTTGTAGGAAGAAATATCAAATGACTAGCAAGATGGTCGACTACAAAGACTCTCCTTATGAATCAATTGAGAAGTATGGTGTTGGGAACTCTTCTGATTTGGCAAATACACTAAGAATCTTAAAGGAAGAAATAAGGAGTTGTAAGGTAGATAATGACAGAATCATGTAGGCACAAGATAAAAAAACATAGGTAAATGCAATGATACTTCGGAGTTTGTCAAATTTGCAAAAAAAAAGATCACGTCGGATCAGCTATGAGCAAGACAACAAAACTAATGGGCAATATGGTAGTAGATCACATGGTGGTCACTTAGATAGAGATGACATAGTTAGAGATGGGAGATTGTTGGACACTTCGGAAAGGAGAAGGGATAGACACATGTATTACTCTAGTTCTGATTTAGATAAGCACTATGGTCGTCATCGTTATCATCCTTACAGGAGCAGTGATAGGGGATACTTGCCAGATGAGTTTAAGAAAGCAAAATAACCTACTTTTGACGGAGAGATGAAAAAACCACAGGATGCAAAGGCATGGTTGCTTGGCATGAGGAATTTCTTCAGGTTACATGATTATTCAGAGAACATGAAAGCCAAATTAACTACATTCAGTCTCAAAGGTAAAGCAAACATTTGGTGGGAAGACGTGAAGAATGTCTTTGAGATGTATTCATGAGGAATACTTGACATGGAGTGAGTTTGAGCGGTTATTCAAGAAGAAATATCTATCAGAGAGATATTTTGATGGTAGGGTAAAATAATTCTATGACCTAAAGATGGGATCGATGACAAATGAGGAGTACACTAGCACGTTCTTAGATTTACTGAGGTATGTGCCTTATCTCATGGAGGAGAAGGCCAAGAATCAGAGGTTCATTAGTGGATTATTGATTGCATTCAAAGACAAGATTGAGTTCAATGAGCCTAAATCATTGGAGGAGACCATTTGAAAGCTAAGGCATTGCTATGAACAATCAAAGCAAATATATGAGACTAAGACATATTGGAAAGGTAATGCAAGGAACAAAGGAAAATGGGACAAGAAATGAGCAAGACCTCAGGGTAGAAATAATAAAGAGAATGTTGCACCATCTAAGAAGTTCAATGAATTAGATAAAGGACAGGGACATCCATTTGAGAAGAAGAATAAGGAACCTATGTGATGTTGGACTTGTGGAGGGGATCATCGCAAGAGAGATTGTCCACAGTATCGAGGTGGAAGGCCTCAGATATATAGTGCACAGGATGCACAAACTGTTGGGGATGTTGGTCAGAGTGTTCCTTGTATTTATGCAACATTGGATAAAAAATAGGCAGATCATTAGGCATCTATAATTGAGATGGACGGTAAGATTTGTGATCAAGTTAATTCTATTTTGATTGACCCTGGATCTAATTATAGCTATGTCAATCCTGAATTGATGGATACGTGTGGTTTGAGTAAGGAATTGCATGAATAATCTTGGTTAGTGCACTTATCTACAAGTACAAAGAAGCGAGTTCACCATTGGGTAAGAGCTTGTGCATTTGATTTGAATGGTATGCCTACCACAACACATTTGAATGTATTACCGTTGGGATCATACAACATGTTGGGCATGGATTGGTTGTGTCTACATAGAACCAAGGTAGATTTTTATGACAAAGAAATTGAGTGTGTGGATGAAAATGGGGAACCAAGAGTCTTGTAGGGAAATAATAAAGCCACATTAGTAAGGATGGTAACAACTATGCAAGCAAAGCACATCTGTAGGAAAGGGTGTGCGTTATCCACAGTGAACATATCTAGTGACAAGAGTAAGGAAGTTGAGGATGTAGATGTTCTGAGAAGGTACAATTTCACAACAGTTCAAGGATGTATTTCCTGAGGATATTATAGAGTTTCCACCTCATAAGGAGGTAGAATTTTCTATTGAGTTGGTACCAGGGGAAACTCCAATATCAAAAGCACCTTATAGGAGGAGCACACCTAGGTTGGTTGAATTGAAGCTAGAGTTGAAGAAAATGTTGGACACGAGATACATTAAGCCAAGTGTATCACAATGAGACACACTGATATTGATTGTGAAGAACACGTATGGTACTCTTAGATTGTGCATTGAGTATAGGCAGTGAAACAAAATGACCATCAAGAACATGTATATGTTGTCGAGGATTGATGACTTGTTCGATCAGCTGAAGGGAGCAACAATGTTCTCGAAGATTGATGTGAGATCTGGATATCATCAAGTATGCATCAAAGAGGAGGACATTTACAAGACAACTTTCCAAACTAGGTATGGGAATTATTAGTTTGTTGTAGTTCCATTTGGCTTAATTAATGCTCCAACTACATTTATGTGCTTGATGAATAATGTGTTGCGTCTGTATTTGGATAAGTTTGTCATTGTATTTATTGATGACATATTGATATATTATAAAAATGAGGAAGAGCATGACAAGCATCTAGCAATAGTGTTGAGGTTGTTGAGAGAGAATCTGTTGTATGCTAAGCTCAGCAAGTGTAGTTTCTTTTAGACTGAGGTACACTACCTAGGGCATGTTGTCTCCGAGGAGGGCATTGCAGTAGATCCATAAAAGATAAGGGCCATAATGGAGTGGTTAGCTCCTAAGAATGTGGATGAGGTGAGATCTTTCATGGGGTTGGCAGGCTATTATAGGAGGTTCATCAAGAAATTCTCACAGATTGCTTATCCTATCACATCATTGTAGAGGAAAGGTAAGAAGTTTTCATGGATAAAGGAGTGTGAGGCTATTTTTGAGCAGCTTAAGCAGTTGTTGACACATGCACCAGTGTTAAAGATCGCAGATTCAGACAAAGAGTTTGTAGTATGCAGAGATGTTTGCAAGAAAGGACTTGGTGGAGTCCTTATGCAGGATGGACATGTTGTAGGCTATGAGTCACGGAAACTAAATGAGCACGAGCAAAAATATCCCACGTATGATCTTGAACTGGTAACGATTATACATGCGTTGAAGATGTGGAGACACTATCTTCTAGGCAGAAGGTTTACATTGATGAGTGATCATAATGGTTTGCAATATTTATTTGACCAACTAAATCTGAATGGTAGGCAGGCTCTGTGGTTGGCTACAATCAGTGAGTTTGATTTCGAGATCAGATATATCAAAGGTAAAGAGAACAAGGTGGTAGACTCTCTTAGCGGGCAGATACATGTAAATCACTTAGCAACTATGAGCTCCTATGGGACTGTTGGGTTGTGTTATATTCTTTCCACGTGGTTAATAGGGGGTTTGAGGGGTACCTGTAACCCCACTTTATGGGGTCCCGGGCAGGGTCCCGGAAAATTTTAATTTTGGACCCTATGTTAGGTTGGGCGGACCCACCTATGGTTTTGTGCATGATTTTTGCACATGTTTTTTGGACGCGATGGTTTTTCGGTCCATGGTATTGGACACGATGGTTTTCGATCCATGGTATTGGATGCGATGGTATTCGGTCCATGGTATTGGATGCTTCGACATGTATAAATATGTATTGTAACATTGAAAGGAACATAATGAAAAATCAAGCTGGTAGTCCTTGTTTTGGGATCCAGTGGGAAAATCTCTATGTATATGTGTTTTATGTGTTATGCTCTTGCATTGTTTATCTTTCTGTGTTTTAGAATTCGTATGCAGATAATTTCTGTACAGGGTTAAAACCTACATTTGGTATCAGAGCTGTTTTGGCTTCAAGGGGACACCTTTGTTGCTAAGGGGTTTTGCTCGGGCCTGTGGTAGACCCTGTTCAGTGGGAGATATGCGAGATCGATTCTGGAGGTGAAGGAAGATGGCGAGCGGTGGAAAGATAGAGATCGAGAAATTTAATGATTAGATTTTTGAGTTGTGGAAACTCAATATGGAGCATCTGTTGGTTGATAAAGATCAGTGGATTGCGGTAGATCCAGGTACTAAACCAACGGGAGTGATCGATGAAGAATGGAAGAAGTTGGATCGGAAGGCAAAGAGCACAATACGATTGCGTGTCTGAGATTCAATATCGCTGAATGTATAAAGGGAAGCTGCGACAAAGGCTTTGTCGGACAAGTTAGGGACTTTGTACCAATCTAAGTCTCTGGTGAATAAACTATTCATGCGGAAAAATATGTATAACCCGAGGATGAAAGATGGAGACTCGGTGACAGAGCATCTGAATGCGTTTACTACTGTGGTAAGTTAGTTAGCGTCTGTTGATATTAAAATTTTAGATGAAGATAAGTGCATCAGTTTGTTGTGTTCTCTACCAGATTTGTCAGATAGTCTGGTTATTGCAATAGGTAGCAATGCAACTGCCTTGCATTTTGATGAAATAGTCTCATCCTTGCTGATGGAGGAGATGAGACAAAAAAATATGGAGAGCCAGAATGGTGATGCCTTGTCTGTACGAGGGCGGTCCCAGAACAGAAACAAAAATAAGTCATCGAGTGGGAGATCTAAATCTAGAGGGAGATCTAAATCTCCAGGAAATCCTGTAAAGGTGGTGTGCTGGAAATGCGAAAAGGAAGGGCACTACAAAAGGGACTGTAAATCTAAAGCTCCTGATAAAGAAAAGGGATTTGATGATGCTCCTTTTGTAGAGGCAAAAACCACCTCAGATGAAGGTGGGGATGTGTACTTGGCTTCTTCAAGTACACATGTAGATCATGAGGCATGGTTAATTGACTCAAGTGCATCCTTTCAGTTCACTCCCCATAGAGAGTGGTTTTACGAGTATGAGAAATACGATGGTGGTGATGTCTTCTTAGGAGATGATAGGAAGGCTAGAATCATTGGTCGTGGAAAAGTAAAGTTGAAGTTGCAATGTGGAAGGGTTAGAACCCTTCCGGGTTTTTTGCATATTCCTGCATTGGCCAGAAATCTGATTTCTGTAAGCAAGTTGGATGATGTAGGTGTACAGACAGTGTTTGAGAAGGATACCTACAAGATGGTTCGAGGAGCACTGGTATTGATGCAAGGAGTTCGGATTGGAACTCTGTACAAGCTATAAGGTAGCACTGTTCTCGATGGGTGCAATAGTTCCATGGTTCCTGAAAATGGAGCAGAAAATCTAGTGGTCTCTGGAGAGAAGACCATGTTGTGGCATTAGAGGCTTGGACATATTGGAGAGAAGGGCCTTCTAATACTTCATGGTAAAGGTATGGTAGAAGGTATGAGTAATAGCTCTCTGGATTTTGATTTTTTTGAAAATTGTTTATATGGGAAGCAGAATCGAGTGAGTTTCCCCTCTAGTGGTAAGAGGAAGAAACATATATTAGAGCTTGTGCATAGTGATGTGTTTGGACATGTGAAGGTTCCATCATTGGGTAAGTCTGTGTATTATGTATAATTTATAGATGACTTATCAAGGAATACATCGATATATTTCCTTAAGAAGAAATCTGAAGTCTTTGATAGGTTTAAAGAATTTAAGGCTCTGGTGGAAAATCAGATAGAGAAGA